>RDPX01000027.1:248604-281873 GCA_003991215.1 Morbakka virulenta
CATCTATATATCTATATCTATATCTATATCTACATCTATATCTATATCTATATCTACATCTATATATCTATATCTATATCTATATCTACATCTATATCTATATCTATATCTACATCTATATCTACATCTATATCTATATCTATATCTATATCTATATCTATATCTATATGTATATCTATATCTATATCTATATCTATATCTATATCTATATCTATATCTATATCTATATCTATATCTATATGATGAAAAATGGTATAGAGAGAAAATAATTTTTTTGAGTTTATTTTATTCTAGCTTACAGAGAGAGCATGTCAAATAATACAAACTGCTTCTCCATATGATTTGAAGTAAATATATATATGGAAGGTGTCATTAAGTAGTAGATGAAAGATTAAATTATATGTACAGTTTTGCTGCTTTCAATTTGCTATTGCGAACTTGAACATAAGCTTACTCATATCTTGCAAGATTTTTAACGCCTTGCGAGCATGTATTTAAAGTCTGGGTATCCGCAGATGATTTAAATTAGTAAGTTTTCTTGCAGACCTATACAAGGTGGAAACAATCTAAAGGAACTATAATCACCTTCATCAGCTGTGGCGAACCAGGATGATTTTTATCTTTTTTCTAGATAACTGAGGTTTTGCTTATTATATCACCATAAGCGTTTTGTGATTAAAAGTATTAACAGTGTTACGTTATGTCATCCTTTTCCTTTGGATTACAACCAATCAATTTTTTCCTTATGTGATAGAAAAGCAAAGTAGGTCAGGGCATTTAGACTTGTGTTACCCTTATCTAATACATTTACCTTTTATTTTTTGTTGTATTTATTTTACTTATTAAATATAATTTATTCTAATTCAATTTCATATTTCGTCTTATTTAAGTTCTTGTTATTGTGTTAAATCGTGCAGAGAAAATATAGCACCTTCTTTTTTCTATTTTTTCTTACTTACCTGGATATCTTCCACATGTAATCAAATATTTTGTCTTCTAAGCTTGAATATTATCAAGCTATAAGCAAACCCTTGTATATAGAGATATCTAACAATAAGTTTATAAAAAAAACCCGAAAAGGAATAGGCCACACAATAAGTACGAGATCCACCATACCTACCGGTAGTCCTACTTAAGCATAACGATTATACTAATCCGAAACCCTAACATAGATTTAATAATAAGAGACTTCTAATAGAGGTTGTCTGTGGAGGTAGCACAATTTCCCTTTCTTCGAAATGTCGAACTGTAACCTTTGTTTAATAAGAATCAGCTAATATCGTCCAAACACTGTCCTTCTTCACTTATTCTGATTCTGACCTCCTGCTTTTTCTAATATCGCTCTTGTCTTCCCCTCTTTATTCCGATGCAATTGCATGATTCAATTGATTTTTGAAAGTATTTTGTTGACCAATTAAATAACTTTCCTTTTCTTTGTAGCCTGATCCTAAACATTTGTTTTAAATTTCATCGTTTTTAACTCAGATTTTGATATCGTCTAAGCTCAGTGTTTTTACAAGGTGTATTTTTCCTACTTGATCAGACCTTTCAAGCTAAAATTGCTCTTAAGTTGTTCGTTATGTTTAAGAAAAGTGTGTTCTTACCATAACAAAAAAGTGCATCTAGCTAGCAACCTGAACTGACCAGCAGCATGCACTCACACTATTGTAGTCAAATACATTCTATTTTTCTCTGGACTTGCTTACCTACTTTGCATTCCTCAAAATACATGTACAACATTTGCTGTACGTCTACACTGATACTATAATTAACTGAAAATTTCTCATTGTTGTTGTAAAGAAAAAGCTCTTTATTATTTTATTCCTCCCAATAACCACAGCCATTCCTCTCTTGTAGCTGCTGTTCCCATCCCAACTATCCTTTGTATCGTTTTGGATCTACTGAAAATGATACATAGAACAGCTTAGAATCGTCATACCCATTAAAATAGCTTTCTAAAACCTCTTGTCTTTTCTGGATTCACAATTATCATTTTGGGTCTTTAAGATATATCTCGTCCCTTTAAGTCAGCATCTCATTGACACTGCGTCCAAAAATAATGTCATCTGGAATCTACGTAGTAATGTCATTGTCATCAATACTGTAACCCTCATCAGCATCTTTTCTTTCCTACTCCTCCTTATCTTGGTCATCATATTTTTCATTGTAAGTTTTTGAAATTCAGACAATCTATGTAAATTGTGCATCAAAAGCTTGAACCAAAAGTTATTTTGTATTCTTCCTTGAAATTTTATTAAATACAAAAAAATATGCTAAAAGGCCACTGTTTTCATTGCTTCAATGTTTCAATTTTTGGTTGAGAGTTTCATGACGAATAAAGAAATTTCTATTGTCTGCAGAGTAAACAAAATAAAAATCTACTACATAGCATAAATAACTAAATGCTCCTTTTCTTTCACAGTACCTCAACGTATTATGTTTTCAACGTTTCCCAAAATATGGAACTATGCAATATAACATCATTGTCGCTGTACAGAAAAGGTTTTAAAGCGACCTACCCGAGCCTCTAATGAACTATCCTCATAATGGTCCTCTTTTCTACCTTCCGACTTTTTTACTACTTGCATCGTATTTACGTTTACAATTCTTAAAATGACGACAGGAATCGTGAGCTTTGTGATCATTAATACTTATACACAGAGCAATTTATAATCAGTTGTATTTTAATACTTACGAAATTATATTTCATTTAACTCCGTGTCAGAGTCGACTGACTGTTGACAAACTGGGACAGGGAGGGACCCCATCCACCCGATAGCCTTTTGCAGGTCACCCTTGGGGTGGTCGTAGCATCTGTTTACCTTCCGTGCGAGGGTACAGTGAAGATGATGACAGCAGTATGTTGGATAGCCAACTAGGCATAAGAGTCTCTAGTAGACCAACGGCTTAAAGGTTGCTGCAGCTATGCGGATGATCCGTGAAAAACCGGACAACGGATAAGTGCTCATCAGACAAGTCGGTCGCCACTGCACCAAGGAAGGTAATGACAACCCACCCAAAGTACTTTTCCTTGTTCGAATCGTAAAATGTCTTCAAAAATAAATACGTGAAAGACAAGGACAAGGAAAGTGGGGTCTTGTTTGATAGGGATTACCATTCCCTGCAAGTGATAAAAGATCGTTTTCATGCTGCTGCAGCAACATCAATATTGACGTGGAATGTAAGGACAACATACCAGAGCGGCAAGATTGAAAACATCCCAAAAGAGTTAAGGTGATTGAACATTAACATCCTGGGGTTTAAAGTGTGACGGCCTGGAGGAGAGAAAATCGTCTCTGAAGGAATCACATTCCTGTATTCAGGCGGAACCAAAAAAGAGCATGAGTATGGTGTTCAACTGTTTCTAGATGTATAAAAAGGTAAAAGTCCGACTTTTGATGCCTCTCTGACAGATCGATATTAGTACGACTGTACAGAAAGCTGTCTGACCGTTTGATCTATAGGAGTACAAGCTGCAAGACAAGCAGATACAAAAGATGTGTAAGGAAGGGAAAGAAGAATATTTGCAGGGGTGCTACACTAAGACTGAGTTTCTGGAGAAGATGCTCAAATGTTTGACCAAAAAGTTTGTCAGGCTACACACAGGAACAAGAAAAATTTGACGGGCTGCACTGAAGACAGTGATGGCTCAATTTGGACAACCAGTCAATCAAGAGACAGTGGACCAAGTACATCAAAGTTTCCTATGTCGACACTTGACGAAAAAAATTCCGAAGATATGCAGGCCCTTGTATGGACAAAAAATTGCGATTGGAGAAGTCAAGCAGGTCATTGCACCTCTGAAACAACTGAGTGTAAAGATCATCAAACAATAAACCTTATGAACCATGTGACAAAGATAATTTAAAGAGTGAAGTTGAATCGACTAAAGGACACCAATCAGAGAAATATATCAAGTGAGAAATTCAGAAACCGACCTAAAAAAGAAACTAGAAATGCAATAGTGGGATTAAGGATGCTGGAAAAGAAGTGGAATGAGAAGCAAAAGGACTTAAATATCTGTTTTATTAATTACGTAAAGGCATTTTGCCGTGTCGACAATCTAATTAAAATGCTGGAAGAGCGGCAGATCAATGGAAAAGATCTACAATTGATTCACACTCTGTATTGAGATCAAAGTACAGCTATCAGACATAATGGAGAGACATTGAGAAAGGAGCTCTACAGGCCTATGTCCTCTCTCCTGACGTATTCAGTTTGCACAGTGAAAGGGCTCTGAGCAAGATCAAAGGAAGTGCTTGCCTTCAAACCTGAACGATAAGCGAAACTATGAAGGAGAAACTAGAAGCTGTCGAGATATGGTTTTCCAGAAGGATGCTCACAATATCGTGCAAAGAGAAGGTGTCTAACGAGGAGGTATTAACAAGAACAGATACAGAGATATTGCATACTGATACTATCAGAGAGAGACAGTGAGAAAGTCATCGGCCACGTGTTCAGAGAAATAAAAATATGGAACGACACGTCATGGACACTGAGCTAAATGGAAAGAGAACAGGGGTGGGGAAGAGAGTGAAGATGTTGGATCGGATGAAGTAGAGAGCTCAAGTGCGAAATAAGGAAGAGCTGGATAAAATGGTGAGGAACAGAGATTCTTGAAAGAAGATGAATCCATGATTTGTCTGCGTCATAAAAATACCATGACACAAGACGACGAAGAAGAAGATTACATTTTGTTGATCACACTAAAGAGTCAACTTGCTTAACATTTCTTCTGGATTAAGATTTATCTTAACCCATGCCCGCATTTGTAGCTGGCAATATCCTCATTAAAAATTTTCCTTTAAGTGAAACTTCTTTTTATGTTTCATAAAGGTTATTTCATTATTCATGATCATTCTAAAGACATGGAGGAAATAAACACATTCTATTAGTTAAATGAAAATTGAGGACAAATATGAGATGTGTATTGTCTCCAAAAACTAAAAGAATTAAATAGCCTTTTTACTTTCGATAACCCCATATTACTTGGTTTTAAACAATAACTTTATATTGAATATTCCTTATGTTACAGTTCATATCAAGTGGGGATGCATGCAAATAAAAAAAGGACAGAAAAATAGGTCAGGAATGTACAAAAAGCTGGAAAATGTAGTTGTAAAATTAGTGAAATTCAGACAAGAGAAATAAAGTTTTAAGTGGTATATCAAAATATACCGGTGGAAGGTAAGAGTCATATAGTTTAGTAATAGATTAAAAAATTACTAAAGTTGCTCAATTAAGAATCTTTTATTGGATCAAGAAGTAAAAATGGGAGATGTGAAAGATGAATGTAGTTTTGGGCCACTTCTGACCACTTAAAACTAACAGCAGAAAGCAGCTAAGCAATGCATTAGCCAATTAAATGAGACGAGCATTTATTCTTTTAAGGTATATACTGTTGTACAGAAGAAAACAAAAACAACAGCAATAATAATAGCTAACAATAATAATAATAAATAATAACAAATTATAATAAATTAATAAAATAAAAATAATAAATAATAAAAAAAATAGTTATTAATAATAATAATAATAATAATAATAATACTTTGAGACCTTAAAATACAAGTTTGGCGTCTGCTAGGGTTTAGTCGATTTCATGGGGAGCTTTCTAGAGATGGTTTCTCTATAAAAATACTAGTTCTAGTATTACCTCATCACCACTCTTCTTGTTTATTAGTGGAATGGGTAATACTGGTTTTACACTTGAGGAACGTTTCATTTTTGAAAAGTGCTCTCTCATTAGCTTTGAGTAATATCATAGATTAAATGTTTCTTTTATTAAAGCTTTCCTTCATCAGACTGTCTTCATGTTTTCGCCCTTTGTGAGAAGAGTCCAATCTTCCCCACCTGATTTTTGCTCACCAGTTGAAACTGTATTAGACTCCATTTAGTAAGGCTTTAGAAAAGAACCACACTGCTGACATACTTGTCTTTGGCAATTTCAATACTCATCAAGTGATCTGGCTGACTTATTCTAATCGAGCTAAGAAACCTGTAGAAGCTACTTCCAGTTTTTTCTTCAGAAAGAAACTGCGAGTAGCAAGTAGGGTTCAGATTCAGGAGAACCTTTTCTTTTAGACCATTCTGACTTCTGTTTCTGACCACTGTACAGTTTTATCTTAAGTTTCTTTCTGATCTCCTGGTCATGTTGTCGTCACTTTGAACGTTATGCTATTGTTTCAACTCTTGTTACCAAGCTATATCAATGTAAAATTTTTTAATCTTGTTAAATGGACTGGAATGGATTTCTGCAATTTCTTAATGGTATTGCTTGCAATTCAGTCTTGATCAAATTGGCCTCTGGTGTTACAAATGAATTCAGAGAATGGGTTCAGATTGGCATTGAATCATATGTTCCTTTTGCTGTTACAAAGTCAAATATTTGTAACAGCAAAAGGAACATATATTTCTCTCCATCCTTCAAGGTAACATATATTTCTCTCCATGCGTCAATGATCATTTCTCTGTTGTCATTACTCATCACAAACAGCCCTTTATCATCAGTTGTGGAGCTAATAAATGTTATTTTCAGACGGGTTAGCAAAAGTGTTTAGCATCCTGGAAAGTCAATTACTTCTCCACTTTTTGACGGTTTTTGTTTTTCTCCATCCTCCACCCATAGGAAGATGCTTATCTCTTTGCTTGATTGTTTTACACTAATCCTTCCCTTCCTGTTCATATTCAATTTATATATGTATAACTTAGAAATTAAAAAAATCTAGCTTTGTTAATAACCTTATGGCTGTAAGCACAGTTATGTAAACATAGTTTTATGGATAAATCTAGTAAAAGTGCTTTTACTTCTGGAAATCTCTGAGGTATCTGGTAAGATGTGGTAGGCTGGTTTGCGTTATAAACTTTCTTGTTATGGATTTTTGGAAGGGTCTTAGGTATTGTTAAGTGCTTCCACTCAGATCCTAAACTGTGTGTCACTCNAGAGAAAGAGGAAGAGAGAAAGAGGAAGAGAGAAAGAGGAAGAGAGAAAGTGAGAGAGAGAAAGAGAGAGAGAGAGAGAGAGAGAGAGAGAGAGAGAGAGAGAGAGAGAATTAGCCTTAAGGGCCTAAGTACATTCTATATTATTCGGTATTCTTAGCAAGCTGCTGACAAAGGTTGGAAATATAAAGGTGTAGTTGTGGTGTTGTGGTTCGTCCGTTCGTTTTCGTGTCTCGGCTACAGCGTTTCTGTCCAGTAGCAAGCAGATGATATTGCTGATGGTGTAGGCTCCTCTAAGTCAGCAAAGCTGCAATTTGGGGCATCTAGACATTGCAGGAGGTGGTCCATAGTCTGTGTAGCATTGCAGCTGCAGGTGTCAGATGTTTACAATCCCATTTGTTTCATGATATATTTGCATCTACCAGAACCAGTGCGTAGCCGGTTTAGATTGCGCCACGTTATCCAGCCAAGATCGTGGCCAGTAGCAAGTTGTTCTTTGGGAACTACACCTCTGCTCTCAAAAGCTGTTGAGTTTGGTGATTCATCCCATAGTGCCTTCCACATGGTTTCTCGTTGAGATTGAGAAGATGAGATATTTTCATCTGGTATAGACAGGAAGATATGTCTTGACTTCAGTCGAGTTAGAGGTGGACCATGGTTATGCAAAGGGTGACGGTAATCGGTGATTTGTATTAATCGTTTCCGATTAGCGGCAGATGTCCTTCTCACATGTAGTGGGGCTATGCCTGACAGAGCATACAGAGTATGGACTGGTGTGGATCTTATTGTTTCTGTAATTTTTCTACAAGTGTTATTGAGTGTTGTGGTGTTGTGGTGTGACTTATTCAGAGACATTACTGTAAGATTGTTCGTCGGTTAAGCTGAGAAAAATGCTGAAAGAACCTAAAAATGGTAGTTCAATCTTATTGTGATTCAAAATTCATCTCATAGTGAGCCAAAACTAATGCCAAAAGAAGCTAACTTGCGTTTAAAAATTGTTTTGCGAAGGTCGAAGGTTTTTCACTTGATTTGTGTATTTTTTAGTGCACTGAATCCAAAAATACCATCCATTTTCAGCGGTCACGTCAAGCTTTTGAGATATAATTAGTGTACGTTTTAACCATTGAATAGTACTCAGTTTACAAAAAACAAGGCTGCAGCTGGCCCAGTCTTTGTATTTATATAGAAAACGTAACTGGAGCAGCCTCAATCTGAAACCGAAACTGCACCAGTCGCTAACTTTAGGAAACTGAAACTGAAACATTTTCTGTTTACAGCTGGATGGTCATTTATTGTTTAGAAGAGCTGAGGTCCAGTCAAAGTGGTTTGAAGTCGCAAGGAATAGATGTAGTGTTTCTATTTAGTATTTTAGATTAAGAGAGAATGAATCGCAAATGTACAAATCATCCTGATACGATCTGCTATATATGTGGTAATGTGATTCTTCCTGGTCGCCTTGCAAAAATAACTGATTTTGTGAAGAAGGGATATCATGCTTACTTTGGCGTTAAGTAAGCACTGGAGTGAAGTTTGGAGACCAGAACAAGCTATTTGTACCCCATGGTAGCTGCAAAACATGTGTTGAAAACTTTTGTGATTGAAGAAATAACAAAATATGACATTCGTTGCTCATATGATGTGGATAGAGAGAAAGATCATGTGATAAACTGCTGTTATTGAATGACTAATCTTCAAGAAATAAATCGCAAGAACAAGGATTGTTTTCCGTATCCCAGTGTTTCGTCTCCCATAAGACCAGCCTCTCATGGTCCAGACCTACCTGTTCTCTAGCCAGGTGCTGCAATGGAATCTAACTCTGAATCGAAATCTGAAAACACATTTGACAGCACAGAGGGCGAATAATACATGGCAGAAGAGAATGATCGGCCATTGCCTCTAATACAAGCAGATCTCAATAACGTCACAGGAGACCTAAACCTCTCAAAGAAACCGGCACAGCTTCTGGGTTCTCTTCTTCATGAGAACAATTCGCAGACACATTGAACAACATTCTACTGGTATCGAGAGAGTAAAAGAGAAGTTAGGCAATTCTTCAGAACCCAGAGGGACCAGTCATTTGATTACTGCAACAACATTGCTGATTTGATGAAATCAATGGGGACGGACTATGTTGCTACGGAATGGAGACTTTTTATCGAATCCTCCAGCAGGTCTTAAGGCACTTCTCCTTTACAATGGAAATAAATACTCTTCGATTTCAATAACTCATTCTGTGCAAAAGAAAGCAACCCACGACAGCATGACCCCGTTGTTTTCTGCTCTGAACTACCATGATCGTCGTTGGTGGTTCTGCGGAGATATTAAGGTTGTTGGATTGGTTTTAGGACTACATGGTAGATACTCTACCTATCCATACTTTCTGTGTTTTGGGGATAGTTTGACTGGTGATCAACATTATATCAGACAAGTGTAGCCGCCAAGAAAAAGATTGGAAACTAATTTGCACAATGTTCAGTCCCACCCTCTTGTTGAACCAAACAAGATATTAATTCCACCCTTACGTATCAAACTGGGACTTATGAAGAACTTTGTAAAGGCAATGAACTGAGTAGGCAGAGGGTTTATTTTCCTTTCGCAGAGGTTTCCTCGTATAAGCTTTGAAAAGCTCAAAGCTGGCATTTTTTATGGCTTTTAGATAAGGTTAGTCATAAAGGACTCAATGTTCTACGATGCACTATCACGTAGGTCAGTAATTAAAACCTTTCTTAAAAACAAACAAAGTGTAGAATACGAAAAGGAAGTCGACGAACACCTGAAAAACTTTCAAAAACTAGGGGTTCGTATGTCAGTCAAAATACACTTTCTCCGGTCCCACTTTGACTATTTCCCATAGAACTGTTGAGAATTAAGTGAGGAACAGAGAGAGCATTTCCAGCAGAACATTTGTGTCATGGAAGAACTCTAACAAGGTCTGTGGGTTGTAAACTTTATTGCTGACTACCGTTGGTGTTTGAAAAGAGACGTTGTGGCTACTCAGCACAGGAGAAAATCACTAGGAAGTCCCTTCATCCCTGATTTGCTTTTCTGTAATGTAAAACCTCTATTTTCCGAAGTTTGTTGGATAAACGTAACGCATTTGTGAGCACTAACTCCAAAATTGAAGGTAATAAATAGCACCGAATAGCGTGAATACCAATTCTTTTAAAACCTGGTTTCTCAAAAACTCGAGCTGATAGGAAAAAAGGAGTATGATTTTTGGATTTTGCATAGCAAACTACCCTAGAATCAGCTATCATGTGCTTGACCTTCAAAAATTTTGCAGGCCAGTATAACAAAATGAATCCAAAAAGTAAATTTTACTAAGTTTCTACAACGCGTTAACAGGAAAAAACTAAAAAAAGCCTGATACAAGGAACAGAATAAACCCAAAACACTACGTTTGTCGGTGCTGTAATTGAGTGTCATTTTAGAGTGCCACGTCATCTAGCATGTTATGTTGTTTTCAATGTTTGTATTGTTCGCATTTAGGTAGATGATAAGTAATAGTTCCTGTGATTACATTGCCTTAAAAAGTTTTTAATACATAAAATCTCTATTACATGCTATTTCCGAGGAAATACTTTTAAAGGCAGTTAAGTATATTTATGAACTTATTGTGGGTAATAGACTTTACAGTTTCGTGATCACATTATTCCCTGTTGAGAATTCTACCTTGATAATTTTCCACATTCTTGAATGCACGCATTGCTGTTATTTCACCAAAAGCAACACGATAAGTATTGCCTTAAAGAAAAAGGACTGTCTACTTTTTAAAGATAGTGTAATAAGATTAGCAAATATTATTATGTGTTCGCTATCTTCATTTAAGCTACTAATTATCGTTTTCTATAGCCATCTTTCTTCTGAAAACCTTTGATCAGATATTGCTGTTAGGATCCCAAATGTATGTTAGATAGTAGAACTTTATCTACCTTTGACCAAGTCCTAAGAAGAATGAAGCCTATTATTATAAAAGAAAGCTTAATTAACGATATTATAGAGTAAATTCAGCTTTCTTGTTTTATTGAAAACCTTTTTTTAGAGGGTGTGGGATTTTATATGAGAATCTATTTCTTTGCTGATTAAAACCACAGTTTTTTACGTTACGTACAAACTTATATGGGCATTTTGAGGAACAATAACCTGTCCTTTATGACTTCTTTCATGGGAACAATAGTCTGTTCTTTATGGTATCGGGATATTAATGGTATAATACCATGAAATATAATTGTATCTTTAAAGACAGCTACAGAGTACTTACACTGATTGTAAAGTATCATATCATATTGCATTTAAAGTAATATTGAAAAAATATATTTATAAATAAAAAAATTATCTCTATCTACCAAAAATCCATTAGAATCTTTGTGATTAGTACCAAAAATCCAGTACAAATTCTACTTAGTTCATACCAAAAAAAAATTTAAGTGAATCCCTTTATATCTAGATTCATAAACAATCTAGTCCTAGCAGCTAGTTCAATTTTGCTACCACTGTATCAACTAAAAAGTAAAAGGAAAAAAAAAATACAAAATTATTTCTACCCTACAATTCTTGCCCCAAGTATAAGAAAAAATATTTTTTTAAAAGTTAATTAACTATAGATTTATAACTAATAATTAATAAACTGTTGTTTATATATATACGTCAGAGCCTTCTTTCCTAACCTGATAATGACTGATGATTTAAGTTCCAATCATAGATTCAAATTGAACCAACACTTGTTCTTGTAATTAACTTATTTCTAGTATATTTCTGTATTTTTTGACAGAAATTAATTAACCAGCTTGAATTTTAGTATCTTTTTTTTATCACTGCCGTCCCATAGTATTATAAATGCCATATCTGATAAAAGATGCCTTATTTTCGAATCTGCTTACTATTTCTCTGTGATGACAGTAACATTTTTAAAATCAAAGTCAGATTTTTGACTACAGCTACAACAGATATGTGCAGCTATTCTAATAAAATAAAATGTAAATAAACCCCTAGGATTTCCAGTGAAATACAAATTATATGTACAGTTGAACCTCCATTATCCGAACACCGATTATCCGAATTTCGGATTATCCGAACAAGATCTTTCGGTCCGGGTAAATATTTAGGTAAGCGTGTGTTCTAACGTAAATACATGAACATGTATATCAAGTGAGGTGTCATTTGTTTACGGATAATCAGTTATTCGAACAATCTGTTATTCGAACAAATTGCTTCCCTCCTCTCTTGTTCAAATATTCAAGGTTCAACTGCAATGGAGATCTAACTAATCAAAATGGTGGTATGTTTGAGATCATTGTTATAATGTAGAAATGAAAAATGGGGAAAATCTTTTACCAGACATATTATGCCGATAAGCTACTCCTTAAACGTTTTGCTAATGGTAAAGAACATTTTTTTAAGTGCCATTTAATTTTCTTTGTGAATAACCAATTGTTGTTCAAGAAACTGCGTTTATTTTCATTCAATTTATCTAGTTTCCGGTTACATTTTCATTTATATCTCATTCATATCACATGTAGAATACAATGATAGTACATTTACAGTATATTTTCATTTATATCTCATTCATATCACATGTAGATTACAATGATAGTACATTTACAGTACATTTACATTAATATCTCATTTATATCACATGTAGAATACAATGATAGTACATTTACAGTACATTCACATTAATATCTCATTTATATCACATCAATGTATGTTTTACATTTATTGAAAATATATAGGTAAATCCAAGGGAATTCTCCACTGATTCTAAGATTTTTCAAAAGGTTTTAACGTCATTTTCCCCAGTAATTGGGCATGGACAATGCTCTTTAAAGGGATTTGGGGGGGGGGGTTGATGAATTTCTTGGCCGGATGCCCTACCTAACGCCAGCCAATGGGTTTTTCGTTTGTTAAGTTTCAAAGTATTTTCCACCGCTTGGGGAATCGAACCCGGAACGTGGTGGTTAAGGTGCAGCTGCACTCACCACTAAGCCACGGCTGATTCTACAAAATATTTTGCGGAAAATATTCTAAAGTGGATGTTCCAGTCAAGTTAGTTCCAAATATCTAATAGATACTTTGGTTGATATCAATGTCTTTAAGCGTTTTCTGTTTCTGTTATTACTTCAAATGATGTTAATAAATGTTAAAAGACTTACACACAGGAGTTGTTTTAGGAGTTTAAAATAACCAAAAGATAATATAACGAAGCTTATTTCTGATATTCCTATTTTGCTTGTTGTTGGCTTGAAACCTTCCTATCTTCGGATAGTAATGGAAGACCAGAGGAGGAACAATTGTGATGAAAGCGGCATTTCTTTGCAAATGTTAAGCTCTGGCCGGTGGCTTACTAATGCTTGGTTTAGGGGCTGATTCAGCTTTGTGTAGTTCCTCTGCCGATGAAAATAATACTTTAGAAAGAGGCTTTAGCATAACATATGTATCATATCTGACGCCATAGTCAGAGCTTTATTTCGCAGCATAATTAAATGTAATAATCACTTCAGTAACCTCCATGTCACTTACTTGTCTTATCTTGGGTCTCCAAAGGTATACGCGTGACAAATAAAATCTTTGAATTTTCCTAAATTTTATGTCAATATAGAAAATGGTTTTTGTATTTCCATCAAAATCCTTGGGAACTGTAAACAACTAATTAAAATTTAAAGGGTAAAATAAATGCCAAAGGCAAAACATAAAATGAGATTTGGGAAAAGGAATGTTACCCTGCTGAAAAAGAGCCCCACCTTGAACTTTGTTTTACGTCACATCTTATTTAAAAAATTAATTTAGATCAGACAATTAGTAAAAACCTTTATTTATTGTCCTAAACAGTAGTCAAATTTCAAAAAATTCTTTGAAAGACAAAACTAAGTTGTTCATATTTTGCCTTGATGGTCACTCATGAGGTTTTTATAAAAGTTTTTTCAGTTTTTCTATAACATGTTATGTTCTAAGCTTGTCCCTTTACAAAAGAAATATAATGTATCAAAGTTCTTTAACTTTCAATGAAAGTATTTGGCATAAATACTAGAAATAAAATAGATTAAATAAGCATTTGTTTTTGCTATGAATGTACAGCTTTATTTTAGTAGGAAATACAGAAATAGGTTAATTAAGATATGAATATCGACTCTATTCATTGTCATTAGAAACAACTACCAAAATACTCTAATATATAATAAAAATCGATTTTGACAAGAAGAAAGATTCAAGAATAATTCTAGATAATGACACTTTCAGGCCAATGTACTTCTTTTTTGTAGGAAAAGGGTTTATTATCTCATAATATTAGACTAGTTTAACATTATTTATTCACCAATTCTTAAATTCTGAACCAACAGCTGCTGATTTTTTAAGAAAAATTAATGTTATCATGCAAAATTTTATGTTGTCCAGAAAATGATAAAGGAATGTTATTACTTGCAAACTTATCTCGAATGGTTCATAATTTTTAAGTTTACATAGGTTTTCAAGGGAGTGATTTGACTTGAGGATAGAAATTTTGATATTTACTGTCAAAGTTCTTTACACCAATTGAATATGAAAACTGGATTCTTATTATTGTAGTTTATATCTGCTGGAAGGTTGATTATTTAGTAAGAAATTTTGATTTTTTTAGAAATGGTAGAATTATATCTAGTATTACAAAACAGGACACATACAACAGGTGACAAAACCAAGAGCACCAATATTTTCATATCAAGCTCTCTGCTTCCCTTTTCTGTCGATTTCTATCTCGCTAAAGCATTTATTTTCCCTATTCTCCTTCATCCATTCTTTGGTTGTATTATTTTTATCTCTCTGGTTTTCTTGTTCTTCTCTAATCGTCTTCCCTTTTGCTTGTCATTAATTTTTTTCTGTCTACATCTTACTTCATCTCTTTCCCTCTCATTAGCTCCTTTTTTTATCCCTTCGTAGTCCTTTCTTTAATTCTATTTGTATTTATATCGCTCTTCCTTTCTCTTTTAGCCTTTAAGTTTCTTTGCATTTGTCTTGATAACGTATTACATCAGTTGGTTTACCTGTTGCTAGCTGTTTCTAGATACACAAAAAAAATCAAGTAACGTATCTATAAGATGGAATTACATCTGAAAAGTCTTCCATTATTGCTGGTCCAACTCTCTTCTTTCCTTGCTTTATTGATCTTCTTGTTAGTAATTTGCTGTAGTTTGTCAACATAAATGGGGCTTCCTTGTACTCTGGCCTTGGCTGCAAGTCAATTAAACAGGAGCAAGCCAAAACTTTTGATTTAAAGCCTGACTTTTAGGCTGTTGCAGAATGCGGGATAAGGTGACTTTTTTTTAACTCAGGCAAAAATGCAACTAATATCACTCAAAAGAAATCTAAATTATCTTTCTCAGATATTTATGTTAACCCTGATGGAACAGCTTTTTCTCTTAAGGAATGCTTACCACTGACAATACTTGGTTTATTAGTTTCTTCAGATCTTTTTAAAGTACTTAGATTCAATATACTAGGTCCTGCTTCTAAAAAGGGTGGTTCTTATTATCGTGCTAAAGAGTACGTTTTCCCTGAGGCCATTGTTTGTCTTTAAAATTTGCTATCCGTCCTTGCATGAAGTGCTGATATCACATCTGGACCGATGCTTCCTCATCTCATCTAATGATTGTCTTATTATTGTTTTGTCGAAGAATTTGGGATTGTCTTATTATTGTTTTGTCGAAGAATTTGGAATTGCCTGATTATCACTGTTATTTCTTTTGGTATTACCATTGAAAGTGGCCTAATGAACTTTTTTTGCTCATATTATTTTTTAGCACCTTGTGTGACATGTTTACCTTAACTTTTATATCCTTTTGCAGTTTCACTTGTTGCTGTGATAATTTTTCTTTGAATGTAATTTCTTTCCTCAAACAGCTGTTTTGTGGAGCTTTTTGGGTTCTGAGCTCTTTCCTCCTTTACATGACTTGAGTGCTTTTAAGTCTAAAGTTAACTCTAATATCTTGGCTTAACCTTCTTCCCCTCCTCCTCTCTTTTTTTCACAGTTTCATATACCCAGTGGCATTTTGTCTTGTATGAATCTTTGCTCATAAACAGATAAATGCCTTTGTCTTTTGGGTTTCTTGTCTTTCAAGCTCTCTTTATGCCTTTTCCTGTTTTCTAGGATTCTCCTACTTCTTTTGGCCTCTTTCTTTCTTTAAATTATCCCCTTTTCATTATACAAAATTCTTACTTAAAAAATGTAGGATAAATAAACATTTTATGCAAAGCACAGTGTTGCTGCATTTCTCTATACCATCAACTATTAGCTGTAACATTTGAACTCGAAGTTCTCCTTGGACAGATTTGTTTGGTTTGGGTTGTTCGTTAGTATTAATTATATTCACAGATCAGAAAAATCTTGCTTGCAGTAGGAAAATGATATCAAATTCCTGCTACCTAATGGATTCGAGTGATTTTTAGGGGTGCACTTGATAATAAATATATAAACCATACAATCGCAAAGAGAACTATAGTTATTTGAACTGTGGTATGAAGTCCTTGCTAAAAGGTTTACCCAGAACAAAAAATGCAAAGAAAGTAACAGACATAAGCTACAATTGTAGTAAAATTTAAACCTTGGAAGCATGGATTTATTGTTGTTTGTAGTCAATTAAATATCAAAATATTTCCATCGATTATTTTGAAAGGGGTATGAACAACAACAAATTTAGTAGAAAATGAAATATTTTTGTGCAAAGATTCATTTATACAATCCTACTGTTTACAGCTGTGACTGTAACCCAATATTATATCTATTTGTTCATAATTTTCTATTCACTTATTTTTCTTCCTATTTATCCATTTATGCATGCATCCATCGATCCATCTATCCATCTATCCATCTATCTATCTATCTATCTATCTATCTATCCATCCATCTATTCATCTACCCATCCATCTATCTATCTATTTATCTGTCTATCTATGCATCTATCTATCTATCTATCTATCTATCTATCTATCTATCCATCGATTCATCTATCCATCCATCTATCTATCTATTTATCTGTCTTTCTATGCATCCATCTATCCATCCATCCATCTATCTATTTATCTGTCTATCTATGCATCAATCTATCTATCTGTCTATCCATCCATCTATCTATTCATCTATCTATCTATTTATCTGTCTATCTATGCATCCATCTAGCTATCTGTCTATCCATCCATCTATCTATTCATCTATCTATCTATCAATCTGTCTATCTATGCATCCATCTATCTATCTGTCTATCCATCCATCTATCTATTCATCTTTCTATCCATCAATCTGTCTATCTATCTATCTATCTATCCATCTATCTATCTATCTATCTATCTATCTATCTATCTATCTATCTGTGCGTCCATCCATCTATCCATCCATCCATCTATCCATCTATCCATCCATCTATCTATTCATCTACCTATCTATTTATCTATCTATCTAAAAAAATTAATGTGTACGATGTATTAAAACTTTTTAAAAAATCTTTAAAACAAAAAATATTTAATTAACTACCACAACTTTCCCCTGGATGCATAGTTCCTTTCTACATGACTTGCACAGCATTTGTATATTATTGTATTTTCTACCAATTTACAATAGTTTATTTATGATTAATAGAAATAAACAAATTGGAATAAACAGTTTCAGTTTTTATATATACTAAAAATGTTGAACACTCATTTTAATTGTTCTATATTGTTAAAGTAGATACACATTTGAACTAGTATCTCTATGCTAAAATACAACCATTGGTTATTAGATGATCTGAAAATATTTGTCGATATTATCTCTTCTGTGCTTTTAGAATGAAATAAAATGTAGCTTTTACTAGATGGTTATGTTAATGAATATCTGTTATAGTCGTTGGCACACACGCTGGGAGTCTTTACTATTAATAATGCATACTTAGACAGATCCCACTTTTTATTGATCTCTTTGCTTTTAACTCTTTCTAGTTTTGGGGCTTCTTATATTGCTTTTCCTTCTCAATATGACGACCGTTTATCAGAGCAATTAAATAGCTTTGCCTGTCTTCCTTTTCTCCTTATAAAATATCTCAAACTGAGCTTTAAGTCAATCCATCTAAAAATGGGCCCAGTGAGCTTATAAACCTTGCACTTACTAGTTTGGTCGATTTCTCGAGCTTAGAACTTTCATGTTGTGTTTTATTATTAAAGGAGGTGAGACTCAGTGTTTTTTAATAGTTTGTTTTTAGTCAAAATGGAATGCATATGAAAAAAGAGAGAATAGCACTGTGAATAAGATATAAGATAAATGAATAGTTTTATAATATGAATATGTTTGCTCTTTGGTACATATCTGCCAACAACACCCTATGACAAGTTTTTAAATGAAAAAAATCAATGCAATTACAAGCATACGATTTCTACACCAATGTCAATGAAGTTTCACCAACATTTACACATACACAAACACACACACACACATGGTTCTTCAAGCGATGTCGCTGAAGTTTCAACAACACATACAAACATGTATAAGTGTATGTATATACATACATATATGTACATACATATATGCAGAGTATATATAGAGTATCTATACTTATTTGTATAGTTATATAAAGAAATACTGATGTGTATGTAGTGGTCTATTAGACATGTTGCCAACAACCCAGTAGTTACTTCATGGGCATTTTACAATTTCCTGTGAACTACTGATTTGATTGAAAACATTGATGGCTACGCAATATGTTGTGAATTCAGTGTTTCGTAGATTTCGTCTTATGAAAGGTCTCTTTTGTACAATAATAGAAAATTTGGTTCTGATGTCTTTTTCCTTTTTGCAGATACAATTACCCATTTTCATTAATGGGATATCATATCACCATGTTGTCAATTGAATGTTATCCTTTATTGCTTCTTTCTGATTACTAATTACAAAACTATTGTAAACACGTCAATTTTGTAATTTCATTTTCTTATTTGTTTTATCTTTTACACTTGGATTTTTGTAAAACAGTTTCAAGCTTTTAATTTATGAATTTTGTGTTGATTTGTTGACCTTTTGAGTCAATTCTCCCTTGCCACTAATTGCCATTAACTTCTGTTAAGCTTTATTTAGATAAATGAAATACTTCTTCCTGTTAATTCTATAGCTCTTACGCACTTCATCTTTAACTTCAAATAAGAGCAAGAAACTAATAACTCTTTACTTGATATTTAACAATATTAAGTCATACTGAATAAAATGAGGTTACTTCAATAAAAGAGTACGCCCAGGATATATACATATATAAGTCTAATTTCCAATATCATACATTTTGGCCATCTATCTTACAAGACTAATAAATTAGGGGTAAAAAAGGTTATTATAAAGAATGAATAATTGTAGAAAAAAATCGTCTTTTTTGTTTGGTGGAAGTTACTTGGTAGACAACGTGGAGAATGTAATATGGAAGAAACTTTTTCAACTGCTGCTAAGTAACAAACTATCTTTTTATCTTCTTGAAAGATCAATCTACAATTTTCAGTAAATCAGGTGTTGCTTTTTTAAACTTTCATCATAGTCAGGTATTTTTATTAAAACTAATATATTTCTTGTATATGATATAGTTTTTTTACTCTTAAAATTAAATTAAGACTTAAAATGTGGGCTTGAAAGAACTTTAAAGGACCATTGAAAACTCCAAGACATTGGATTCTGTTTCCTATATTTAGGAAGTGATGCTTTTTCATCAGGTGCTCAATATAAAGGCAACAAATATTGGCATTTTCAGTCACTTCGATAGTTCAACAAGGTTAATAAATATTTTCTGTTTCTCTGAAGAAAGTGAACATATACATAAATTATGTAACTTTTTATATCAAAAATATTCTTCTCGCTAGATTACTGATTAGTTTTTTAAGGCTGCATACAAACTGAAAATTATTATTTTGCTTAGGCAAGTTTATGTGATTTTGATAAAGTTTTCCCGAAAACACTTTAAATAACTGCTAATCTGGAACTATAAATGCAGTGGAAGCATAAAAAACCCGTAGAAAGTGATGAACTTGTTAATAAATTAGAAACGTTTAAACACGTCTCTGAAGTTCAATAAGAAAAATATAAAGCCTTGTTTTGAACCCTTTGAAGCATTAATTGTGAGAATTCCTTGAACAAGTTGAACAGCTGAGTTACTTTTTAACCTTCTTTACAATAACTGGGCTACATA
This sequence comes from Morbakka virulenta, assembly GCA_003991215.1. Taxonomy (NCBI): domain Eukaryota; kingdom Metazoa; phylum Cnidaria; class Cubozoa; order Carybdeida; family Carukiidae; genus Morbakka; species Morbakka virulenta. The sequence continues at coordinate 268,707 of RDPX01000027.1, forward strand.
TTCTCAGCTCATAATATATGTATATATATATATATATATTTATTTATATACATATATATATGTTTTTTTATCATTTTTCTGTATCCAAATAACCCTTCAATCATATACATAACGAATAAAGAATTGCTTATAGAGACTAGGGTTTTTATGTCTTCCTATAATTTTAATAATTTTCTATTTAATGTATTAGTTATAACGATAATACATAGACTACGGTCAGTAAAACACAGATATTCACACACACACACATATATATATATATATATATATATATATACATTTATAATTTGAAAAAAATTATTTTTAATAGAAGGAATGGTCTTGCAAAATATAGAAAAAATCCAAATGGATAATTTTCATTTCTCTAACCTTGATCTTATTGCAAACCATCTCAACGTCCTATATTTGAACATCAATTGCCTGTTTGTTTTTTTCATAGTTATGAAAAGTTTCTTTTTTGAAAGGCATTTTTTGGGGTTGGTGAGAAAATCTATGGATCTGCCTTTTTGCATTCATTTTCTTTACCTTTGTTAAAATCAAGTTATTCTTTCCTTTAATTTTAGTTTTTTATATTAAGGCCCAAATAGATCCAATACAAAAATTAAATATATCTTGTAATTAAATAAAATTCCCATCTTTATCCCATTTCTTTCTTTTTTTACTCCATCTACATTTTTACTCAATTAACAATACAAGAATGTACATCATTTCAATTTTTATGCTTTTTATTGGATGAACCATGAAACAGGTACGTTGATGTACAAAAATAATTTATTTTGTATTGGCAATATCATATTGACACCTTTTTACTGACTACAATATCTTTGGTAAGCACATGGTGTAAGGAAATAAATGTAGTTGATAGCATCACAATTAAAGCGTACCTAGTACAGACTGCCCAACACGTACATCAAAAAAAGAAGTATCACGGATTCAAAATACTAATTGGGAGCAAGTAATAAGGTATTTACATTTAGGGAAATTATGCATACCCATAGCAAATAACTGCTAAGGTATACTTAGACATACATTGGCAATCAATTTACGATAAAAGGTAATGATTTTACGAAATAAGTTTTAGTGTATACATAAAATACTCATAAGCAATATATATATTATAAATGCCAACTCTCCTATTTTTATTATTCAACCCATGTATTACATTTTTTAAATGCTAACATATTTCTTTATATTTAGATTTTAATGAGAAAAAGCACCTACATTGGATTTTTATTAATTGTGACAATTTACGTTAATTCGAAAGATATATAAAGATATTTGAATAAAGAGTAAAAATAGTATGTAAAACTGTAAGAAAACCTTGAGGTTTGAATAGTTTCTGAAGCTGGTTTGAACTTAAATATTTTGATAAAAATGAGAAATACCACGTCCTTTACCAATATGTAACAATATTAAATCATTTCAAAACATACCTGATGATCCATTTTTGCGCTCTCTTCGAATATTCATCCATTGAAAATTTGCAGTGTTCCAGCATCTTCGATGTTGTCCACCTTTTACATTATTTGGCTTCCTCCATGCGTCATTACTACTTTCTTCTCTGCCGGTATAAGACGGTACAGTTGGCTTCCCCAGAAAAGTTGGAATAGGTAAATGTATAGAAGACCTATCATTAGCCCTTGATAGTCGTGATAGACTTGGCTCGTGATACCCTCCGCTCCCAGATGGAAAATATTGCAATGTATGGCTGTAACCATGACAGTTGTATCTACATGTATCAGGATCTCTTCCTTGGCACGCAAAAGGCATTGCTGAAGGCTGATATAAGCTTTGATCCATTGTAAGTTGTGCTTGAATGATCGCACTATTTTCCGATTTCTGAGTTCTGATTATTATTTAATTTTCAATTTCCAGATATCTGTTGACGAAGCTAAGTTTTAATCAGTCAAGAATAATCGTTCAATATTCTTTTGTTTACTGTATGTAACTATTTACATGAATGAACAGTCCGTGCGTATTATTCATAGATTAAGATGTGTCTTACAGAAATGTGTCGGATAACTAAAAGAGGCAGTGAAAAGAGAGCTAGCTGAGTAGCATGGTTTTTGAATTTGGTAGAAAAAAAGAAATGATTTACTTAAAAACTGTCAATATTCAAAATCTAAGCCTTACCAATTAGTGCTTTATTTCACTACAGCCGTGAACTATAAAGAAGCTATCCGACGTTCACTCTTGAGTTGGCCTTAAGATTTCATTATAAATCAATACTTTGTATATGTCACTTCATGTACTTTATGCATTGATTTAAAAATTACCCTTTCATCATCAACGAAAGTAATATATAATGCATCGATTAGCTTGGTAAGCGGTGAAGCAGTAAGCAACTAATGCATCAAGAACAGTTTAAATAGTGAGTTTAGTTTCTTTCTTGATCAGTGTCAAAATACTTTCACCAAACCCACACGACAATATGATTTAATCTAATCAAACTGAGACAATAGGGACTCATAATCTGATATCTCTTCATTGCTTTAAGGTCGTGCGATTTAACCTTTTGCAAGGGGGTACAAAATAGTATTATTTTTTCGTAGCCAACAAACACAAAAAGGTTTTCATTTTGAAAGAGTAAAAATAGCAAAGTAAAGATCAAAATATTTTGACCAATGTTAACCAAAACCAAGAAAATCCAGTAAAAGTAAATTCTGAATAAATAAGCTCCATGACCAGAACAAATCTATACTATATTATAAATAAAGGCATAGAGTAATTTAAGTAAATAATCGAACAGTATTGAGATGATGTTACTAACCAGGTAAAGAAACCCATTGGATCTTTTTGTACAATAATGAGTTATTTAGATTAATGAGGGATTACAATTGCGATAGGATCGTGAAAGACGATCGAAGGTCCATATATGTCCTCCAGGATCCTTGTCGTATAAAAATCATATTTTCTTTTCATTTTTCCACTCTTTTGCATATTTTGACAACAATTAGAAATAGGAAAGAACTATTTTGAAAGTATTATGCTTACGAGTCTAAGAGAGTGACATTTCTTCTTCCTTTCCAGTTGTCGTTTTTTCTGTTTGTCACGGTTTTGTCAAATTTGAGATAAAAATGACCAATACTACGCAGGGAGTGTATTCCTTTATTGGCAAAGATAAGGCCCATGCCATTCCACACTCTATACGTATTAGATATTGTTTCTGCTTATTGTACGTTGGAGTCTATACAAGCCCCTATGTTTACACAAAATATGTCATTCTCGTTTCAGCGAAATCCAAAAGAAAAGAAAAATAAAATCCTGGACCTTGTTATACCTCCTACAAGCATTTTTTTTGCATTTTGGAGATGGACTGTTAACTGTTTCCACCAGAATGATAGTGATTTGATTTCAATCTGTGCTAGTCCACTAGCACTTTATGTAGAGTAAGGACAGGAATTTTAAGTCATTGTTAATTGTCTCAATAAAAGATACATATTAAAGATTTTTGTCGGCGAGGATTCGACTTTCCTATCAAAATAAAGCACTAAAATAACTTTTTAAGGGTCTACATACTCAGGCTTATATTTAGTCCGATTAGAAAGCTGGTCCTGACAGTTGGCTGATTTCAAAGTGTAACCGATAGATTTTAAGGTTATTTTGCTGCCTATGAAGCAATGTTTAATAACTTCATTAATCTACCAACAGACAAGAGAGTTATCCTTATAACTCTTCTAAAAACATTTGACTTTTCACTTTAATTCGTAAAATAGATGAATGTTATTTTCCTATTTTATTTACTATACGTTTTAGTAGATAAAAATATCTCTTAGATTATAGACTTTCTTTTCGGGCATTTGGGACTTTTGCTATAGTGTCGTGCACAAGAACACTTGAGCAGAATTTTGTCCAAAAAAAAGTAGCTTCTGAGTTTTAATTTTTTCATTACCTTCAATGAACCAAAGAAAGTTTCTTCTTTCCAGCTTTCTCTTGTATATTATTTAGTTAAACACCATTAATTTAGTAAATTCATGAGGTTTGTTAGGCTGTATTAGTTGAAAGTCGATGGATAACGGAGTTAATACACGTAATACTGGATTTAAAAGTGAGCACAGAAGAATTCCTGAACACGCAACAGATTACTGATTGTTATATTAATGGGCTAAATCAGATAAACCCTTTACTGAGATAAAAAATAAATATTTCAAAAAAACTCAAACATTTTAGAAAGTAATACAAAATAGTGTTACATATTAAGACGTAAGAAACACATTTTTCGATAAAATTATTAAGGTCGAAACAAATTGGTGGTAATTTTCATGCTTCATGTAACAAACGTAAGTATTGACTACCCAGGCTATAACTCGTAAAGCAAATAAAAGATTTTATGATACTATATTCACTTGATTTAAACTTAACTTTTGTAGTTAATTTGCTAGAAAATGGGAAAGGTGAATGCTAAATTCTTACATGTGTGAGGAGTAGGAAAAGTACCAGATTTCTTTTACAGGCTTTTAGTAGGAAGCTGAATCCTCCTATATTGTTTGAAGTAAAAAAAAAAAGGAATGAAAATCTCTCCACCAAAATTTGTATCTGTTTTTTCATGCAAATTGGTTAGCTTGGCATGGGCTGCAGAATGACACAAGGTAAAGAATGACACTAACCTGCATTACTTTACTTTGTCTGACAAACTCATTGCTTTTACTTAACACAATACTGTAAATGAACATTTAAAGCCTGTAACTCAGTTTCAAGACCATGAAATATGAAGAGTCAGTAAAACATAAAAATTCAATGAGCCAACCTAACCCAATCCGCTTTGGGTTTTTTTCACAAATTAGAAGTTGACTATTTTCTTAACTGTGAAAATGAATACAAAGATTACAAATTGAAGAAAAATAGGCTGAAATTCATCAACTTCGTATTTAGTTTGGATGATTAACTGTAACACTAACTCGCTATGAAAGAGCATGCCTTTGGCTCAGGAGTCGCTGTATTTGTCACGCAAATTCTATAGGTTAGGATGCAAAATTGGGCTTGATACAATGAAGTTCCTTTTGAATAATGTCTCTCTATGGTCTTGTCCAACTTTAGGGTAGAACGCCAACATTCTGACTCAATTAATATCAAATCTACTCACTATTCACTATACCATATAAAATGCACTGATATAACTAGCGGTTACATGTGTACTGGTGTACTGATGTCTCATGTTTTTAGCAAAAGTAAGATATGTTTGTTAACCCGGCGATCTGAGAGACAACTCCACTTTGAAGTATGAATGAACTAATCATTTACAGTGCTAAATTCAATTTACAATACAAAGGTACAATTCTTGTTACAAAAGCTTTTCTAGTTGTAGAAAAACCGTAAAGTTTATCTATATTTTATGACTCTAAGATTGTTTAATGAGTCAGAGTTTTTTACGTGGAGCTAAATATGTATCAGGAAAGTAAAAAAAGCCATTAGGAGGAGAAAAAAAAGTGATGTTGACTGATTCTCCTGGAAAATATTCTTGCACAGCCTTTGAATTGTACATTGTACAATTCAAAGCCTGTGCAAAAAAAGTACAAAATGTTGCATTAAAGAAGTTTTCGATATTACATACTTGGTAATTTACCCCTGAATATGGTGTTTTAATTATGAAACAGGTATATCTGCTTTCGTGAGCCGGAATATTAATGTACACAAATCCAGTGACGTAAAGTTGAAAAAAGAGTTACTTTAGAAAAGGTCTTTTTAGTAACTACCCTTAAAAAAAAATATTTAAAATGTACGGCGATTTTACTACGGTTTGCAAACACAAACGATTTTTATTTGTACTTGGATTATGTCTTATTACAAAAAATAGGGAAGAGCTGACCAGAGGTATTTAACAAGCATTAAAAAAAATGTTAAGTTCCCCTTCCAAGGCATTTGTTTTTTCGTCAGGTAAACTAAAATGGGAGCTTACATACTTTGCTAATAACACTTATTTTTATCAAGGTAACATAACTACATAGTGCCCTTTTGACAGTAAAGGGATAAAGAAACAAAACATACTCTTCCTGTTAAGAAACAGGGGTTAAATATAGGGTATCTGTATTTCTGCCACTACATTTGGTAATCATTTAGCAAGCTTTTAAGCATTCTTATATCCTAAGTCCTCCACTGTTGTAAAGGAATGGCGCTCAATGTCTTGGCTAGACCGCAAGATTATTATGCTCAAATTGCTATATTAATGTTAATTATATAATAATTCCTAAGTTGAGCTATTTACATGTCCTGGTTAACTTCAATTTTGATTGCATGAGAATCGGCCTATTTGACCCCTTTTGGCCCTAAATGCTGCTCCAGATGTTGTATTACAAAATAATTTGGCCTTTATTCAGTCTTCGGCTGTAAAGAATCCTGGAATCAATCTTGAGCTTTACATGTTCCCTGGCTTAATTAACCTTTTTATTTTTAGTTTTGTCTTTGGTACCAGACCCACACAACCCTTGTTTTCCACCCAATGACAGTCATATGGATTACAGATATAGCCCATATTCAGAAAAGATTTGCAAAACACCATGACACTATAGTTGAGCTTCCTAAGTTGTCCAGTTAAATTTGTTTTTTAATTGTAAGTCTTCATTTTTGATAAATGGGTCCCCCATATTTTCGGTGGACCCTGACATAATGTCACGAAAAAGCAAAGGCTAATTTCAGGACATAAAATTAAAGGAATTAAAATTACCCTCCTATCAAATCTGAGCTTCCTACATTGCCTGGCCTTTGATTCGATTGGATCCACATACATAAACTTAGAATGTTATGGGTAAAGTAATATTGTCAATATGGAGATTTTGGGGGAAGGTAGCAGCTTATTCGCTCTTACAATACAATCTATGAGTCTGTGTCTCTGTGGGTCTCTGTGTGTCTGTGTTCATATTCTAAATATTCTTTTTTCATGGATAAAATGGAATAAATGAGGTTTCGTAACGAACCAAATGTTTATTATGAATTCATGGTTGGTAGCTACAGTACATTGTGAACTTGTGTGTATGTGTGTGCGTGGTGCGCTTATGTTGATGTGGTAAAGTCCTAAATACTCAGTTAAGCTCTTTTGTTCTATCAAATGTGTAAAAAGTGTATCATTGAAAACCCATCCAAACAAAACTTGAAAATGTTATCTTAAAGAAAGAAACTATTAAAATAAATCTTAGCTTACATTAACAATTGCTTTTAATATTCCTTTACTTTAAATATAGCCTCTAAAAATCATACCAAAAAAACCCAATGAATGAGGCGAGAAGCTGTCTTTCAAAAAGTCTGTTTGATTGATGATTTTGTAATATTATTATTATTATCATTATTAGTATTGTAATTACTATAATCCTTATTATTATTATCGTATATGAACTATCTACAAATGATATTCATCTTTAAAAATAATCTTCATTTACAAACTAGTATGCTTATTTTGCAATGCCTATTTCAGTTGTCTAAAAAGAGAACAGCAAATGGACAAGAACCATCTCTAAGATTACATTTGGATCCTTGAAGTGGAGTAGCATAAGACATCTGGAAAAATAACGTGAAGCCCTGGAGAAGAGGGGAATAAAAATAAGCAGGGCAAAAACGGAGTACCTGGTCTTGAATGGAAGAGAAGAGTTTGAAATTCGAATGCAAGAAATGAAAGGAAAAAGGACTGAAGTCTTCAAATAACTAGGATCCGCGGTGCGGAGTGACGGAGACTGCAACAGGGAGGTGAAAAAGTGAATGCAGACTGGATGAAGTGAGTAGGGAAAAGTAACGGGAGGCTGTGCTGCAGAAGACTCTCCTGAAGTAAAAGGAAAAGTTTACAAGACGGCAGTAAAACCACCATTACTGTATGGAATTAAAATAGTGGCAACAACAGAAAAGCAAGAAACTGAGCTAGAAATTGCAAAACACAGGATGCTCCGGTTGGTCACTCTTGGGTATGCAGCTGGACAGGATCCAGAATGAATATATAATGCGTACGGCTTATCTTAGGAGATTTAGGGACACGTAAAGAGAAGTAACGCTTTGGTGACTCGGACATGTGACTTGGAGAGAGGAAAAATATGTTGGTAGGAAAATGTTGGACATAGATGTGCCAGGGTAAAGAAAGCGAGGAAGATCAAAGAGGAGATACATGGATGTGATAGCAGAGGACAGGAGCACAGCAGGAGTACAGAAGGAGGATGCAGAAGACCGTGTTAAATGGAGAAGACTGATCCACTGTGGTGACCCCTAACCTGAGCTACCAAATGTCAAAGAAGAAGTATTGATAATGTGTCTTGTCATGCAGTGACCAAGATAAACACTGTCGTATTTTACAGAAAAGCAATTAGGAGAATCTATTTATTCTTGATCGTGCGTTTTATCTTTTCTTCCCGATATTTCGATTATCGCTGTAATCTTACTCCTGTAAATACATCAATTTATTCTTTCAAAAATATATTAAAAATATATATTAATTTTAATTGATAGAGGAATCGTAGCTTTATGGTTAGTGGAGTTGCACAGTACCTAAGAGATTCTAGGCTCGATTCCCCAAGCGTGCGAAAAGAACTTGGATCTTTACAAAAGAAAAGCCATTGGTTGGTGTCAGGAACGGCATCTGGCCAAGAAATTTCTCACTGCCAAAACAAGGTTCCTCTGAAGGGTACCGTCGGAGCCTCAGCTACTGAGGGAAAATGACGTTAAAACAAAAAAAATATTTGATAGAATTTTAATATGTGTTATAAAATAATATATTGATTGATGATATAACAATTGAAAAAAACCCCAAGAAGAGACAAACTTAGTTCCTTAAAAAAATGGCTGAGGGCAGTAAATGATGAGGTTTCTTCATCGATGCCCTCCTTTTTCCTGGATTCAATAGGATATGAACAAATCATGTCTTGTGCTGCGTATTTTAAAAGATGGAAAGGTCCCTGTGTTATAACACATCTTCATTTTTCGTCATTTTTTGTCGAAACCACTTTTATCGACGGTAGAGATTATACTCTTAAGCCTTGATCTAGTTAAAAGAATGCTATGTTAGTTGTTAGATTACTTCAGTAGTGAAGTAAGGCGCCGGTACTAATAGCCTTAATGGTAAAAAGAACTTGGGATTAAGATCTTTGAAAGAACCACGCCTTGATTATCACAAGTTAGGCAAGAAGTAATGTTCTTTATAATTGTTCACTTAAGCACTATATGTGGAACATACATGAACAAAACGTAGAGAGGACTGAATAGACTAAACATTGATGTATTTGAGTTTACCAAACCCTGTTTGATAGGACAAGTAGCGCAATTAATTTTGGATAAACTCGATTACCCAAAATAGTGCTAAAACGTCTTTGTTACTTGCCGAATTTTTCTTACAAGGAGGAGGAGTGGGTATTTTGTCTATACTTCTGTACATTCTAACAGAAAATGCCCAACCTTTATTCCTTTGTAGACTGTTAAGAGGCAGTAGAATTGATTTTTTTGAAAAACGATAGTGCTGTGCTTCTGAAATATACACTGGCCGGAACTAGACACGTGAAATGATGTCCTAAAATGGGACAGTATATGTACAAAGGTTGCACTGTGTTCTGCATTGAGCTGTTTTAATAACTTTATAAATGAGTTAGGTTTCCAAAGAATTCCCGAAAGAAAAAAGAGTTGAAATGATGATCTAAGCCAAGCTATTTTGTACACAATAGACAAAGCAGTCATTCAGTTCCCAAGACCTCATCAGCGGCAAGTTTGGCCGTCAGGTCTGAATAACATACCAAACACTCGGCTAATAGATCTAGTTCTCACTTATACTGGTTTTCGCTTCGTAGGTCTAATTTTACTTAAATGCTATTTCATCGACGATGGATGCTTTTGTCTATGAATTCAGGGAAACAGTTTTACCTTGCATTTTCTTGGTTATCATACATTTGGTATTGACGAGATAAATGCTTTTATGAGATCGCCAGTGCGTCAACACGGACACAGACTCCAGACGCAAGACCTAGAAAACCTACAGAATGGTAAGAACACCCCTCCCTTTCTTGCAACAATATCTGAGTACTGGTTGATGCTAACTTTGAAAATTTGCAAGTTGATGGTGCAATACGAGAGCCCCGTAGAGAAGATGACAAAAGTACTTTCTAACTCTTTGAGGCAATTTCATCAAAAAAATGTATTTTTTATAGTCTCACTGGACTGGACGCTGGATAAGAGATCTGATTGATGACGGAATTTCGAGCAAATCAGATCACTATGGCATTGGGTCCTGGAAGCTAGCCGATTTGAAAACACATTACTGTTATAATCCCATTCCTAATCTCGGTAAACAAGAGGACTGTGCAACAGTAGGTCTTGGAAAGAAAGTTCTATAATGCCTTGTAAAATCTCGTGAGGGATCTGGTAGGGACATTGCATATTAGATTACTGTACATTTGGCCTTTTATCAGTATCACACATTTGTACTATATTGACCAAAGTTCTTACTGCTGTTGAGGAAGTTATGTCAAATATCCTCCTTTGGCCTTACTACCATAAGTAGAAAATAAGATCCAAGATGCTGTTATTTGCTTTGTAGGTAGATCTGACAATGCTTTCTTGACAACCAATGAAATCGAAATGTGTTTTGCTATTGTCCCTGTCCCTCATGCAAGTGACACCCTTTGTATACAGAGACATTACATTATTACAGATTGAAATAACTAAAAGTAGAGATGTGGGATGAAATCTTTCAAAAACTAAAAGTTTTACTTCATAACAACACAAGTAATTTTATCAAAAATGTCATCATCGATAACAAGAAAAGAAATTCTCTGTTGAGCTTAGATTACTTTTCCTACACTTAAATTCATTCCAATGTAGATACTTGGATAAGAGTTCATTTCTATTGTTCCGGGGTTCATTTGTCGGTTCTGACGGTTTTTGATTCCTCTGATAGTCGAACTTCCATATCCCAGGTTTGAAGTGATTCGCAAGGAATAACAGTTTACTTCCAAAACAAACGTTCAACACTTCCTATTCAAATTTCCAGAGCTATGGCAAGATCTCTGAATGATCGGCATGCTTTCTGAGCTTATAAAATTTGATGTAGTTATTAATGAAGTTTAAACTACCCACTATAAAGCACCGTAGTAAGTTAGCATCTTTGAATTTGTACTATCTTTGTCCTTGTACATAGTATATTTTGACCAACCCTTTTTGTCTCAACGCATAGTTTTATTTTTTCAAATACTCTTTTTACCCTTATCTTGGTGTCACATTGATTACTTCGTGTCATTTCATAGTCTTGTTTAATAATATCGCTTTGTGGTTAATTGCAATGGAAACAGAGTTTGAGGGTGCTTAGCAGCACCTTAATAACGCTTGTGTAGTTTCATGTTTGACATAGTGCCTTTTCTAATATCTACTCAGCAGTTCTTCCTTCCAAGCATTTTATTTCGTAATAGACTTATATACAAAAGAGGAGGCGTGGCTTCACAGTCAGTGCAGTTGCACAGTAACCAAAAGGTTCCGGGTTCTATTCCTCGAGCGGGCGGAAAGACTTTGAAACTTAACAGACGAAAAAGCCATTGGTTGGCGTCAGGAAGGGTATATGGCCAAGGAATTCCTCACTGTCAAAACCATGTCCCTCTGAAGGCCATCGTCTGAGGCCAGTTACTGGGGAAAATGACGTTGAAACAAACAAACAAAAAAGACTTATATACAAATAGATATGTGTAAGTCCTTGGATCAGAATATCATATAGGAGCTCAAATAAAATAATTACTTTGTTACTTCACTTCTTCACGTCATATGTGCCACATAAGGCTTTTCAGTGACGTCCATCGTACCTTTGTGTTATTTGCTGCGTGTTACTCTTCTTTCCGGACCTCTGGCCTATTTATTATCAGTCTTCGTCAAGGGTCCTCCACCATGTTTTTAATCTCCCAGAAAAACAATTTTCATGTATGCCATTTGGCCTGGGAGTTTCACATATAGCCGTCACATGTTTTCCTTGAATAGCTGCCGATACTATTATGGTTTCTGTAATCCGCCTTCATTGTCAATTTTGAGTGGTTCCTGCCCAACCTTCCTCCTCTATCCGGGCTTAGGACATGCGGTGGCGAAGTAACATAAAAAATCAATAAATACAAAATTAAGATTAGAAATTGTTGTCAATTACACCAATGGGAGAAATATAATAAGAGATCTTACAATTTAGTGACCATAACCTAAAATGCAGACTTCAGTGAAATAGTTGGCGACTAGAAAAACGGTTCAGAACACATTTCTTTAACAATCTAAAAATAATTAACTGATAGTGACGCTTCAAAAATATTTGAACGATTCCAGGTCTAGTGATTGTGATAAAAAACAGTTTTTAGGAGTAAAATTGGGACATTGGGTGTAATCAGAAAAAAATCAAACGACCCTTGATAAATAATTTTGTCAGGTATTTTATCATATTATTTTAACCCAAACTAAAGTACCTGGTGCTGCCAGATATATTGTTTTTCTTGTTATTTTTATTGTTAAAATCAATGCATTATGAGAGAACTGATATTTCAAATAAATAACCTTTTACTCTACTTTCTGACTTGAGGAAAAGGTAGAGGTTGATCAGTAGAACGGTAGAGTTAAACTGTAACAAGTCCTGCAAATATTACTCCTTAAAAATAATTTACTGACCCTTTATTAAATTCAAAAAAATGAATTTAATAGACGTTTAATATTAGATTAGTCGAAATAAAACCCCACACATTTCCTAGATTTGGTAGTGTTAACAATTAAATTAAAGAAAGTACTACTACCTCTATTGATTTTTGTCATTATCTTTATTGCCTTTCGTCATTATCAATATGTCTTTTGGTCATTGTCAACATCGTCTCTTCCTCATTACCAATATCGTCTTTTCGTCATTATCTATATTGTCTTCGTCATTATCTATATTGTCTTTTTGTCATTATCAATATCGTCTTTTCGTCATTATCTATATTGTCTTTTTGTCATTATCAATATCGTCTTTTCGTCATTATCTATATTGTCTTCGTCATTATCTATATTGTCTTTTTGTCATTATCAATATCGTCTTTTCGTCATTATCTATATTGTCTTTTTGTCATTATCAATATAGTCTTTTTGTCATTATCTGTATCGTTTTTTTGTCATTATAAATATCGTATTTTAGTCATTATGTATATTGTTTTTTTGTCATAATGAAAAAAGGCATTTCGTAATTATGTTAGTGGTCTTTTTGTCATTATCAATATA
>RDPX01000027.1:281898-397835 GCA_003991215.1 Morbakka virulenta
ATATTGTTTTTTCGATTATTAATTTTGTCTTTTTTTAATTGTCTGTATCGTCTCTTTGTCATTATCAATATCGTCTTTTCGTCATTATCTATATTGTCTTTTTGTCATTATCAATATCGTCTTTTCGTCATTATCTATATTGTCTTTTTGTCATTATCAATATAGTCTTTTTGTCATTATCTGTATCGTCTTTTTGTCATTATCAATATCGTCTTTTCGTCATTATCTATATTGTCTTTTTGTCATTATCAATATCGTCTTTTCGTCATTATCTATATTGTCTTTTTGTCATTATCAATATCGTCTTTTTGTCATTATCAATATCGTCTTTTTGTCATTATCAATATCGTCTTTTTGTCATTATCAATACCATCTCTGCGTCAGTAAAATAAACTTTCACAACTTCTGTCGTATATGAAAGATATGCTATAGATTTCAAATGACAAGTAACATTGCAAAAAGTATGATAAAGTGTTTTGGAAGTTGTTGATTAAGTGGATTTATTTTTCACAAATTATTTTACTTTTAATGCTAAATAGAAATGATAGAATATATGAATCTTTGGACCATAAAAAAGCCGGTAATGTTAGAATAAAGTTCCAAATTAATATTTTAACCTTGGGAATTCTAAAACATATTTCAGCCGGAATAAAATACATCCCAGAAAGATCATGTGTACTGAAAAAAGACAGGCATTTCATCTTCCAACTGTTGCAAGAAAAATGGAGTTCGTCTGACTACTATTTTTTTAGACTTCTTCTATGATCAGAGGAAAGCTAAAGAAAACCAAAGTTGCTTCGAAATAACATTTTTCTCCAAGACAATTTGTTTGTAACATAGAAGAAAGTACAACTGTTGTTGTTATTATTAACTTTGCACACAGCCTGGTGTCAAAATAAAAATTCTTTAGACGATAAGAAGATAGTTATGACAGAAACCTTTTGATTTCCTTAGCAAATGGATAGACAGAAGGGGATAAAAGCAGGAGTATACAGAGAATAACATTCATGGACAGTCTTAATCAATGGACAATGCAAAACACATTGGCGAAAGCCGAGCTGATAAGGAAGATGGAAAACAGGGGGATTTGGCGTGCCATGGTCGTCGATGTCTGTTCCAGACCTGACACTTGAAGAAGAAGAAAAAGACGAAGAAGAAGGTTGAGCAGAGAACTAGCTATCGCCACTCAAAATTACGATATAATGGTTAAAACAGACTATTGAACACAAAGACACTCAGGCTGAATAGAAAATTTTGACAAAATGTGAACATTTGTGTGCTTAAACCTTTTGCAAGACAGAAGTCTAAGATCAGGCAGGTAAAGTCCAAAGGATAAGAAAATGACACTGGAAAGTACATACATACACAGCTGTACCCTGTAGACGTCCTTTTCTTGGATAATGAATAAAGAACGTTTTTTAATCATGACATTTTAGGTTATTTTTTTACAATTTTGCTCTTTTGATTACTCTGTTTATCGGTATTATCCAAAGTAGAGTCAACTAAACGAAGTGCTAGTTTAGAAGTAAACATTATTTGATATTTGTTTATGTTTTTACCTTACTTTCTGAGTACAGATCATGTAGTGTTAATACAAAATAATTAATAAATATATGTTTTGGTTTGCGAGAACCAAAGCTAGAGAGTAAATATAGACATCGAATGAGATAACAAAATAAGAGGTTATATGACTGATCCCGGCAATATAAATGGAATCGTAGCCGGGTGGGTGCACTCCTATAAGAAAAGTACTCATCCTTTTTTCGGAATTTACTGAGAAGGGATCTAAGTTTGTGTCAATTCTAGGACCTAGAGATTTTATAAAAGGAGTCCTTTATACTATATATGTTCAAAGAAACTTATCTAGCTTGTAGCATATAACTTGTAGAAGACACTTGCACTTAAAAAGGTAAGGTGGAATGTTAGTAAAATGGGGTCAATTAAAAAGTACAGCGGCGGCTTTATGGTTAGTGCAGTTGCACAGTAACCAAGAGGTTTCGGATTAGATTCGCCCAGTGAAAGAGGAGAATTTGGAACTTTACAAAAGAAAAAGTCATTGGTTGGCGTTTGGAAGGGTATCCATCCAAGAAATTCCTCACTGCCAAAACAAGTGCCTCTGAAGGGCATTGTCTGAGCCTCAATTGCTGGGGGAAAATGACGTTAAAACTAATAAAAAAATTGTGCAAGGGTTCTTTTATCAAATAAGATGAAATAGGGCAAGTACCACATTTAATATAGGAGAGCACTAACCGGGGACCCAGTTTTGGGGCAATATCAGTGTTTTTGAAAACAAAGCTATATTTTAGACGATTCTCTGAGAAATGACGGAACAAATAGTTTTTCCTAATGATTCTTCCATAGGAAATTCAGTCCTCGTAAAGACTTTTTAACGATCTGTTGAATAAGTGTGAAGATTTTAAAAGTTTGACATCCACGGACGCCATGGCATGCATCTTCTAGCAGAAATCATATGCAAGCAACACAAACTCGTCTCAGATATTGTTTTGTTTGTAAATTTTACTACCACCACTGAAAGAACGTGAAGGTCAGAGTTCTGTTCCGGTATTCCTCCTTTGTATTCATCTGTGGTTTAACTCCTCAATGTAGAATGCCTCCAGGGTGAGGCGGTAACCTTCTCGTGCTGTTGTGGCAAGAATGGTTGTGGAATCGAGACTACAGGACGCGCCCCATTTCTGTATGTGTTTGCTCACTGGCGATAATGGTATGTTGTGCTCATTGAATCCTTAATTTCTCTCTTTTTATCTAAGTGAAGTCAACCAAACTGCTATTTACTGTCTTTTTTGTCATGTTTTACCTTTTGTTGTTTGATTTACCTTTCTGTTGACCTTGCAAAGTATTTACAATTGCTTAAGATAGTGTCAGTTCACAATAACTTTCCAGGTTCAATTTGAAGTAGAGATTCAGTGGGCTGGGGAATTCCAATTTTTGTCCTCAACTTTGTAACAGTAGCTCGCAACGTAGCGCCTCCTCAATATCTTTCAAATGGGCAATTCTCAAAGAATAAAAACTTTTCTGCTTCCATGTTCAGATAAACCAATACTCTGCTCTGTGAAAAAATTATAGTTTGGTTGAAAAGTATAGTCCTTAGATATTAGATTATTAAAATTGCTTCAAGCAAGGGAAATTACTTTTGGTTAAGGTATATTTGGCTATATCTTTTATGTGATGATTGAATGTCGCAAGGGGCAGCCTTATAGATTCACTTTTTTCCAATATGCGAATAGAAAGTGTAAAGGGTCGTCGAAGAATCTGCAAGCAACACAAAAATATTTAGCGTCTTTTATTGATGGTACCCCTGGTAAACAGTGGGCCGATTTTTGTCCTTCACAGTTTCCCATCTATGAAAGACCCGAAAGGAAGCAACAAGGTAAGAAAAAGTAGGACAGAAAAGCAAGCAAGACGGCATAAAAGGCAAGACATACGGATTGCTCTTCCAGGACCCTCCTTGGGAAGGCCCTTTCTCTTGGGTTGGCCTACAACCAATGCTCAAGCATCTCGAGACCACTTGTTCTGCATGGTTGGACCTTGCAGACGAAGCTCCGACCAAGGAGGGACCAGAGCTCTACACTTGATCTTAGCCAGGGGGCCGATAAGCGATACACAAAGACTGATAATGCTGGAAATTTTTATTTTGTTTTGCTTTAAATCAGTGATTTGTCCGACAGTGTCTAGCCGTCAAGTATAGATTGACAAAAAATGTGAGTCTGAAGTGAAAGAGATCAGATTTAGTCCAAGTATACTTACCTATCAGTAAAAATTGAGGATTTCGTGCTGATACCTGTCGTTGCGCTGATACGAGTTAAACAACTTTAAGGGCTAAAATCTCAGATATTTTAAATGTTTAGCGCTGGAACCGAGTTAGATTGTTTCCTTAAAAAGGAATGTAGTCCAAACAATACCTTACTACTTAGATTTAAAAAACGAAAGGTCTGGGGATTCTGATTACCTTGGTAATTTACAATTTACTTCCACGGGAAACAAAAAGTTGTGTGCTGTAGTCAGATGTTGCCATGTCTCGTGATAGTGAGGGTGAATGAGTTACATGCTGCATGTTGCATAACATTCTTTGCACATGTTTCATTTCTTCCATTTTGAAGATAAATTGATATCTTCAATGCACTTTGGTTTGTCAATGCCAAAGAGATTTTGACTTCCTGTGAATTAAACTGTTGAATATTGCAAAAGGGAATTCAGAAGAGTAATAATAAAGATAATATTATTATTCTATTGAAGGATTTGGAACAAAAAGTCAGTTTTGGACTGGTTAATTTACATAACTTTTTTTCTACTTCTGGTTACTGCTTTTCATCTTTAATACGTCAGTAAATTCAAAGATATTGGTATCACTTACCTTCAGAAAAGGAGGAAGTACTCGATTTCATTAAGATCTTAAAAATTTTTGCTTTCTTTTACCTCAATCTCACAACCACAATATATATATATATATATATATATATATATATTTGTGTAATTTTGTGTATTCGTATCAAAAAGTGCTCAATGCATATAGCAGAGCAATGTACAAAAGGTAAAGCACGAAAAATAAGAACTGTGATTGCAACTAATAGTTTCACGATATTTCGATCATCAGGCCATAATGCTACAAATACTGTACAAGCTTTTTTAAACAAATAAAGTAGGTGGCTCATCAAAAATGAAAATTACAGGTGGTAACGTATTACAATGCGTTAATATTCGGAGAAAGAAAGAAAGATAGGAAGTCCCATGTGGATACGGTTTAAAATCACTCTTTAGTAATTTAGTAATTACTTGCAATCACAGTTCTTACTTTTCGTGTTTTACCTTATGTATACATATAACGGTACTGTCTGCAGATTGAGTATTACGCTCCCTTACGAAAGTTTGGTTGAGCACTCTCTCTGGGATTCGGGATCTGTTGCTTGCGTAATGCAGAGCTCACTGCGCTTGCGTAGTTTGAGTACTCTGACAGTATCCCTCAGTAAGTCTTTAGGCTGTGTTTGCTCCGGCAACAAGGCCAGACAGTTATGTCTCAGAAGCTCTGTGCTGCACTGATGAACCCACAAAGGGCGAAACGGTACTGTCTGCAGATTGAGTGTATATATATATATATTCACATATATAAATTTTACGTTTAGTTTTTCCCCTGTTGCTTAGGTGGTTTATTTAGATAAGGTTCAGATACGTCTCTAAAATCGTAAAAATTTCTTCATTAATTTTACTGCAAATATTTATGACCTATCTTTAGTTACTTGAGTATCTGACTAGACACCGCTCACTTCATAACGTACTGCCAGAAATATTTGAACATTTCGAACAATGTCAAGAAATAATTTTCTGAAATATTTTCTTTTGGCAATTAGTGCTGAAAAGGAAGAAGTGAAATTCTCAGGCGCAATGATGAAGTGTAATGACAGAGGTTTTAAGGGATAACTGCTTTTTTGGCTGATCTTCCGGTACACAAAGTTTAAGTTATGAACACACGTCACTACTGTGTGAGTTGTATATTAACTTTTCACGTTTTAGTTTTTTAAAAATGGATATATTGAATTTGTTTATCATCAATGGTAGGATTAAATTTCTTGTTGACGGCATATAAAATTTTACTGTGTTCATTGTTGGTCTTTTTTCACACAAAGTCTTTCCAAAAATATAAATCGTTATTAAAGTATTTATTTAATCGAGGATTTTTTCTATCATTTTTCCAAACTTTATGATTAGTGTAAGTTAATATTTAAGGCCATTCAGAGAAGATGTAACATATTTCGGGAAATTTGAGAAACTGCATACCATTTGTTTGTCTTTGATTTGGTAGCAGTTAATGCATGGACAAATAATAAACCTATATAAATGAATCTGATATAGAATACATTAGCGATAACAAAAAAGGCAAGGATCGTTAATCCCAAATACAATTATCTCACCATACAGGGGTAAACAAATATCAGTAGTTTACTTAAAAACCCTACTTTGTCGCTATTACACAGCAGAAAAGTCAAAAATATGGTTTTTGTACTAACCATTAAAAAAACCAAGCCCTAAAAGTAGAAAATATCTAAGAGGTCAGAACAGGGAAAATATATGAAAGGTTTGTCAGTGGAAAAAATGTGAAAAACCAAAGGATAGTAAAAATGTTTGAGGTCTAAAGGCAGAAAAAGAGGAAAAAGTCTGAAAATGGCAAATATGAAATTGGTCTGAAAGTAAAAGCCACGTAAAAGGTCTAACAATAGAAATTTTGAAAGAGGTCAAAGTATATAAAATATACAAATGCTCACAAGATTGAAAACATGGAAAAGAGCTGAAATGAGAAGAAATATGTGAAGTCTAAATTAGTCGAAATTAGAAAACATGTAAGAGATTTGAAAATGGAAAAAAAAGTTAAGAAGTCTGAAGATATAAAACATGCTTAAGATATCAAATTGTAGTAAAACTGTGTAAGATCTAAAAGTAGAGAATACGTAATAGGTCTGGGAATCGAAAATACGTGAAAGCTCTGAAAGTAAAATATTTGTGAAATATCTGAAAGTGGTAAAAATGTGTGAGATGTAAGAGCAGAGAATATGTATTTGGTCTAAAAGTAGAAAATATTTAAGAGGTCTGAATGTGACAAGCATGTAAAAGATCTGAAGTTAGGAAATACGTTGGAGGTCTGAAAGTAGAAAATTTGTTTTTGTAGCAAACATAAAAAAAAGATGTCATTTAATGTAAAGTCAGAAATTGTTTTTGGCATTTGGTATACTTTTTATAAGTTTATCCCTTTAGATTTAAACACTGATTTTAGAAAGAAGCAGTTAAGTCAAATGCAGTTCAGGTGTACGGCCTTCATTAAAGTTTAATCTTATCTTTCAGTAAATCTGCTATGGAAGATATTTAGTCGTATCTTCTTAAGCAATATTCGGATGACCTAAACAATTCAATCAAGAGATTGGAAGCTTTCAAAATAACATTATGATCATTTATGTCGAGCTGAGTAGTTGAATATAATAGCCTGTTCTGAAATCCAATGTTGTTCCCTCAAGAATGATTCTTTACCTATCACATTTAACCATTGTGAATTATAAAAACTATCCTAATCGTCTTTGAGTATTATCATTGTTAAGATGGATTGAGTCAAAATATCCCCATTCAATGCTACATTTAGTCTATTATTTTCGCTGAAGGTTTTCTGAACAATCTATAGGATGTTTGTAGCAATATCATGTTTGAGAATGTAACAGGCCTACTAAAGGGCTTCTTTCGCTTTAACAAATAGATTTTGTGATCAGTTTCTTTGTTTGTATCAACTAAATGACAGCAAATATATTCGCTGTAATGCAGGATCAGCTTCTTTGGTGACATGGCGGCAAGTTTTTAGAACACTTTTCAATTCCTCAAGCAGATATTAAGACAATTCTTTACCTCATTCGCCCTAGACGATATGACGCCGAAGTATACGAGTATCTACAAGGAAGCTACTCAGGCGATCAGGCGATGTCTATTTCGGCTACGTTTTCTGTCTGATCTGAAAGTGATAAAGCCTAAGTTGTAAGATAAAAATATTAGAACTCCACATCATACACGCAGCTTTTGCAAGCAATTTACAGTATAATAAAGATTGCTAATGGTATTTGTTTGCTACTTAACAATGACGGTCAAAGACTCACTGTTAGCAAGAGAGACAAATGGCGTCTCGGGATGAGACTAATTAACCAAGGTTTCCTTTTGTCTAATTTAGCAATCATTAATTGATAGCTATTAATTTTATTCAGCAGTCTGCTAATTTTATTATCACTGGAGATGAGATTTCCTAGTAATGTTAAAAAAATATTGACAAGATACAATTTATCGTAAAAATAACAGATACCGCAGAACTTATTCAGTCAGTCATCCAACTATACACATCGTAGACGAATGTATTGTACCAAAGTACAAAAATGCAGAAAATTTGCATTTATTTGTAAACTTCTGTCCATTGAATAATGAAGGTACTTTGTTAAAACAAAGCTTAGTTTTTATCAAGGAATGACAATTAAGAGATAATTAACAATTGAATTCAAAATTAATTTAGTGTTTCCGGTGAAGAGGTGCCCAATGCTTCAGGACTTTCTTTTGTAACGATGAACTAGCAAGCCATTGCAGGTTAACTTTCCTGTCTGCACTACTTAGACGGCAAAAATGGTCAACCATAATATTATTACGTAGAGTGGCTTATGATAAGAACCCAAAGTGCAACTGGATGAGTCCTTTAATGTTACTCATCTTATTGGATAAGAATATGGTGTTGGACGGCTTAATGATGATGAAAATAAGCTTCGTACAATACAATTTTGTAATGCTATTCTTTTTTTGATGGCTAAGAACTATAGAAAACGTTAAGTCACTTAGTGTGCTGTGAAGAAAAGACGGAAAGAAATGTAAACCTGGAGTTATGCATTTTATAGCAATCGTTAATTCTTGTAAGAAACTGATATTTATGCTGAAGCTAGTACATATTTCCAAGATTCTTCCAAATAAAGAAAAACGGGAAAATCAAAAAATGTTTTAACTCCTACATTACAGGTGATTAGGACGATAATAGGAAATAATAGCCAATACATTAAAGCTTGGGATGTTAACCCCCTGGTTTCACAAATTTACTTTGGTTCTCTAGAATAGTGATAATAAATCATTTTCATTGACATACTTTAATAAAACGTAAGAAAAATTACACTGAAGCATGAACATTGGCTTTCCATGTATTAGAAACGGTAATGTTGATATACTGAGAAGACAATACGCAGTTGATTTGACCTAGTGGCTTCCAAAGTGGTGTTTCCTAGCAGAGGCTCCCAAGCCTGTAGAAACTAAAGTAAACAAATTAATTGTTAATTAACTTAAATTCGATAAGCCTGTTTTATGAAGTCACGCAAAGTAGCTTCATTTGCTGCTTTGTACAAAGGGTCTTCTGTGAAAAGCAAAGGAAATCTTCTGAACAAATCAGATTTTGATTTATGACGTTTCCCAAGGTCTGAAACAATCCACTGGTAGTCTCGTTGTAGATACGAGTTTCTCTTCCCTCGGAGTAATCTTTAAGGAATTAATGGTATAGTAGGTCAGTCAAAGGTAGGGGGGTTGGAGAATAATTGATTTATGATATTCAATACCAGTTTGTTTAGGTCTCTGATATCTACGGGAACTCTTTTGTAAGACTGAGTTACGTAATGAAAGAGCAAAGCAATGATACATGATTTTTCGTGTTTAAATTAGTGAAACAAAAACAAAAAAATTAGAAAAAAAATTATAGAAATTCACAAGAGAAACAGGCTCTAAAGTTGTAGCCATGAGTGTTGGCAAGGGAGAATTATAACTCATCATTATATGTCGTCAGCCTATGAGGAAAATAATGAAAGGTAAGGGAAGAAACATCGCTGCTTTTTATTCTAAGAGCCGGGTGGGTGACAGAGTATGTTTATACCTCTCCCAACATTACTTCTGCTCGGTTCCTCGTTTCAGTCGCTCAATTTCTTCAAATTGTGTTACCCAACAAAAATGTTCCAGGTCTATTTTTCAAGAAGAGAAGGTGGAAAAATTTTACACTTTATCTTCTGCTTTGTAACAATAGCTTCCAAGGGCCCCATTTCCTCAATGGCATCCCAGTAGGTATCTGTAGCTGCCTGAACATCAGAAATCTTGTACTTCCATCTTTAGATAAATCAATATTCTGCTCTATGAAAATTGATTAAATGTGTTTCACTTGTACTAAATTTTTAATGTCAGTAAAATTGGGCTCATTAGTATCTGAAACGATTAAACTTAGGTACTTTTTTTAGTCCTTCGCGTATTTTTAATTTTTGGTGGGGGTTCATAATCTAGTACATTATATTGCTATGTCGCCAAGCTTCAATATTAATAGGCCACTATTAATAAACTCTGGATAACCATACTTCTTATTAAATACTGTGCGAAATACTATATTTAATATTTATTACAAGTAACTAAGAAGCGGTATGTAGGCTTTTGTCCACAGGGAATAGAGCCATGTACCACCATGCTGATTAAACCAAATTCATCTTATTAAACAACTATGTTTTTTTCTGGGAAGTATGCAAAACAGATCAAAATTGTGGAGAATTGCTAATAGTGCGGAGAAACAAGAATCGTGTTTCTCGGTAAGGAACCAGACTAAGCTTAAAAAACAAAAAACTACTTGCGACCGGAACTGGGAATACCTCAACTCTGAACCACCAATAATACCAAAACAGACAGCCCAAAAGAAAAAGACATGTATAAAATGGACCAGAGTAGAAAAGGAAGTTTTAAATGTATTCTACTTCGCACTCGACCAATCATCAATCAATAATGTTACAAAGCGATTTACGATACCAAGAAACCACATTCCAAAACTCAAAAGACTATTTAGAGTGTAATAAGATACGGAATGTTCGAATGGGCATTCTGAGAAATAACTGTCTTTCTGACGCTGAAAAAGAAGTGATAAAAAATAAAGTCTTTAACGATATCTAGCAGTACAGGAAAGAAACAACTGACCATGAACAACCAAATGTAACTGACATTGTCGAGAAGGAAAGAAATAAGAATGGGGATGGTTATGAAAGTGAAGGGGTCACAGAACGTAATAATAGCAGATGACCATGATTAGGAAGTTGAAAGTGATTGTTGACTCATGGGACAAAAAGCTATGATAGAAATGAAACATGATATAATAAAAGCGTATGCCAAAATGATCACACAAAAATAAAAGATTGACCCCTGTTACTAATGTCCAAAAACAAGAAAGAGTTTTTTAAGCAGAAAAAGCTTCCAAAATATGGTATAAAAAAGTTATTAGAGGAACTTAAACTAGGTGATATATCCCACAATATCTGCGATCAGCCCAAAAAGCAAAATGAATAAATATAAACCAAATAAAAAGCAACCAAAATGGAAAGAATGGATTAAAAAGGAGATAGAACATTTCAGAGGAGAAATATCAATCATTTAGGAACTTTCAAAAGGAGTACTTTCTAACACCCATAAAGCAAAAAAGATTCTTCAGAAGAACAAGCTATCCACAAAACACAATAAAATTCCCAAATAAAAAATAATCCTCTTTTAAAGCAGAAAAGCTAACTGAAAGCGCAGAGAATTAAAACATATGAAAAGAGGATCAAATTTTTGCCGATAAAATTAAATATTATGAAAAGATTCAAAAGGTTTTATCGTGAAATTAACAAAAACAATTGAGGTGAAAGATATCAGAAGTGAAAATGAAATAAACGATTATTTGAGTAACATTTTGAATAATATACAAAAGCTTTAAATGCAGATATGGATTGAAATAGTAGCTACAAAGTACCAGAATATTGCAACGTAAACCTTGGAAGATATTACGACTAAGGAATTCGAGAATACCGTGAAAAGGTCACACAAGTAGAAGTTTCCTGGTATAGACAAAATTCCATATTACTGTCTGTACCATGCCTGCAACAAAAAAACTTTTGGTTAAATACATCTCAGAGGTGATAAATGAACCACACAAAACTTGAAAGTGGCTTTCTGAAGGCATTAACTATCTTCTCGATTAAAGAGCAGAAACCAAAAATTCCAAAAAATACAGACCAAGTACATGTTTATCAATTACTTACAAAATTTTTACATCAAGACTTACAGAAGAAGTTACTCTTTCGTGCCGGCGAAGAACATTCTCAGCTAGAACAAAAAGAGGTGTGAAAGGAGCTCATATGGATGCAAAAACTAGCTACTGATAAACTGTATGTTGATAGAAAATTGCCAGAAAAAAACATCGAAATCTAAGTATGGCTAGAATGGACTACAAAAAAAGCATTCGATACAGTACTACATAACCTGGATACTAAAAGCTCTGGATTTGTTTAATTTTTACCAACTGTTATTAACTCCTGTAATTATAACACGCAGTTGTGGGGTCCAAACTTTACTTAAGTCGTGCAAATGGTACTGGAAAGGCAAACAATTTAAGAAGTCAAATATTCAAAGGAGACTCATTATTATCACTCCATTTTTGCCTTTCACTGATCTCTTTAAGAAACTGAACTTAAAAGCACTGGGTTATGGATATCTGATACATAACAAGTCAATTAATCACCACTTCGTTATGGACGACTTGGACCATTCTGTAAAGAATGATTGCAATTGTGAAAGATTGCTGGATATAATAAAAAAAAGATGATGATATTGGAATGCAGTTTAGACTAGACTAGTGTGCCGATGCTAAGTTTAAAAAATGAGATTTTGTCAAAACTAAGGGCGTTGTTCTTAAAGTGAACATCAACATTCAAGAACTGGGACAAGAACAGACATATAAATTCCTGGGTGTTTAAGAAGACGAAGAAATAACAGTCCTGCAAATAGCGAAAAAAATTACCAAGGAATTTTATTTTAACTCTGAGCTATAACCAAAACCGATCTTAATCACAGCAATACCATCATAACTATCAACTAGCAATACTCGTTGTTACCTAAAGTTTCAATATCTTCAACTGGACAATGTCAGAAATTAAGAGGGTAGTTGTCAAAATTAGAGTGCTTTTGAGCATAAACAGAATGTATTACCTCAATGCAGATGTTTACAGAATTTACAGCCAAATATCTGAAGGAGACAAGAAGTACAACTAGAATTAATGTAAAAAATCATAAAAGTTGGTTTACAGAAATACTTAAACTCACCTAAGAGCTAGATGCTACAACTTGAGAACAGGCACAAGAGAACTACAAAATTCCACTCTGTCCGCAGTCAAAGTTAAAAATGTGAAAAATAATTACAGCAAACACTGAATGAAATGGAATAAGCACAATCAACAGATGTTCCAACATCTACGCATAAATTGAATTTAGTTCGTAACACTCGGGAATTCATACATATTTTAGGGTGAATTCGTATGTCTTTCAAGTCAAGGAACCATTTGTAACGAAAATCTGACTATTCAATAAAATCACGTTGATATTTGTCAACCAAACCTGAAATGAAATGCAAAAATTCTTCTTTGTGCTGAGCATTGAGAAAAGTGACAGCTGAAGACATTCTCACTAAAACTTTAACTTAACGTATGTAATAATTTTTTGCAATTAAAGTGAGCGCTGGCTGCTTTCCATGAGTCAACCATCTCATATATGAAAGGTGTACATATAGATGTATATATCTTATGTTTTATTGAAACCTCCTTTAGGAGGATATAGGGGACATCTTAATTCCAACTTGATTTCACTGGAGTACATATGAACAGTTGTATAATGATCGTTTCTGAATAGACTTTCTTCACTCCTATCAAACCAATTATAATTCTGATTTAATTGATGCTACTTATTACAATTATATTCCCTTTTCAAATTAAAGATACACAATGTTATTGAAGCAAACATTCAGTTCGAAAAGGAAATTTATTCAGAGATCATTTTTAAGGTACCAGGTTAATAAATACACCACAAAATATTACTAAAATGTCCTTTTTCGATTTTTCAAATCAGAAGAATTTCTGAAGAATCTTAAACTTATCAACTGAGCACTAAATAGCACTTTGAATTGCCGAGTAAGAGGAACTTTGGCTTAATGGTTAGTGCAGTTGCACTGTAACCAAGAGATTCCGGGTTCGTTTCCCCAAGCGTGCGATCTTTACAAAAGAAATAGCTATTGGTTGGCGTCAGGAAGGGCATCCGGCTAAGAAATTCCTCACTGTCAAAACCAAAGTCCTTCAGAGGGGCACCGTCTGAGTTCTAGTAAAAAACCCTCAAAAAACAATAAAAAAAGCACAAAAAAACCCCCAAAAATAAAACAACAACAAAAATTTCCGCGAAAGTTAAAAACTGATGATACGGAAGCCAGGCATCTATAAAAGAAACTCAAATAAATTGAAAAAGTATATCCTCAAAAGTTCCCAGATCTTCCTAATGAAGTTAGATTTAACTAAATTCATTGGGAAGGTCTGGAGCTTTCAAAACAAAGCAACAACAGAGAAACCCCTTTAAATTCAGGGGTTTCATCCACAAACTTCTAAAGCTAAGGAGCTAAATGCACTAATTAGTGAATTAAGAATAGTTTTAAATGCTTTGTTTCATTGAATCCTCAGTTTATTCAATGATATCGAATTGAATCTGTCCTTACAAGCAACATTACAGTAATCGGAAATCGGTGAAACTAGAACATCGAAAACAACATTTTAGTACAGATACCAATCCCTAATGTCCTAAAGAATAATCCAAAAGAGGTACAAAAATATATGAAATATCACACAATATTGTTTGAATAGTTATTTTCTGATGAATTAACAGGAACGTCTTTCCTAAAGTATAGACTACGTTTTTCCCTTCTTGATACCTTTAAACTCCATATGCAAAGTTTTAATTCTATAGCATGAAAGACTGATAAAACAGCGTAAAATTTAATTTGTATTTTTATCCCTTTTTAGATTTACCCGACTAAGTTTCCAAATTAAAATATACTATTGAAGAGAGGAGCTTGTGACCTTTTCAGACCCATATCAGCTAATTTCAAATTATTCCATATTTTATCTTTACTGAAGGCCTTACAAATGAGGTTTTCGTCACAAGGCAGCCAATAAGATTTTGCTAAATTAATCCTTAAAATCTGCGATTAAAGAAGTAGGGCAGGAGGATATAATTTTAATGTACATGAGTAGTATTTTAAGTAAATCTAAACTTTTTTTGTCAGACAACACTGTTGCTAAAATTTAACCCTGCCGGCTCAGACTAAGCTTGTTACATCAAAGGTGCCGACAAATACAATAAGTAGAATAGAAATAACGGACTTTCAAGCCCAGTATTTTACTTTAATTCGAACTCGAGATAAATACTTTTGTACTTTCTTTTTAACATAGTATATGCTCTTACACGCTGTAGATAACTCTTCCCGGTGAATTCTCCTTAAGGTTAAAAAGATGTGTTAATGATAAGTGAAACTTTGTCTGGCGCTACTTTACTAACAGAAGCCAAAGGGCTTTATTTGGGTCGTATTCAAAATACTCAATGAAAGACTTCTCGTGTGGAAAATCAGTTATTAAATTTGGTCTTCTTCATGGATAAGCTAAAATGGACTAAATGGGCTGAATAGGATGAGTGAAATGAATGAGAAGAATAGTTCAAATGATCTAAATGGAGTAAATAGGTCAGATTGGCTAAATGGTCTTAATGTACTAATAGACAAAATGTAATGAAGGACTTAGTTGAATGGCCAACATGAGCTATTTAGGATAAATAAAAGGAATGAACTAGCTATGTGGGCTAAGCAGTAGCAGCAGAGTGGTAGATCGACCGGTTAACATGCTAGAGGTTCCCGGTTGGGGCTTTGCAACGTCACAGACATTAGTGAGACTACTGGTTTTGCATTAGTTTATAGAGAGAGAATTGAGGAAAATAAACCAATAAATAGAAAGATTAAAAGTGCACGAAGAAAAATTCATTTAGAAGTAATCCTCGACTATAAAGAGCTTCCACTAAAGTGGGTTCCTTTTATCCTAAGCAAAGGCTTCTTATTAAATAAAATTAAACACGCTGAAACGAACAAACAGGAAAATTGGCTAAAATAAATGAAATATTTTTTGGGTTCATTTTGTTTAAACGTCATTTTTCCAAGTAACTGGGGCTCAGACGGCTCCTTGGCTAAGGTAAAGGAATAAGCCAGCTAAATAGACCTAACTAGCTAAATGGTCTTTTTCAGCTGACACTGCAACTTTGGGTAAAAAATTAAGTATGATTCCTTTAAAAAAGATGGCAATTTCGGTAGATTTTTAGCATATATTGGTTTTATAGGTTTTACCGAATCTTTATGCTACTCGTAGATACGGTGATGTTTAATTGGTTATTGATATACTTGCTTTATAAAGCTTACAAAAGTCTTTAAATAATTTCATTTCATGGTCTCTGTCAGCATATCGCTTATTCAGAATAGTCTTTAGAAGTAGTGTCTTTAATGCAATCCTTTTGAAGTCTTCGTCTTTAACTGCAAACATAAAACTGTGTGGAAAAATTAGTTCTCCAGACTCGAAGCTTAACAGCACGTTGTACTTTTTTTTTAGTTTTAACGTCATTTCCCCCCAGCAATTGGGACGCAGACGGTGTCCTACAGAAGGATTTTGATTTGGCAGTGAGGAATTTCTTGGTCGGATACCCTTCCTGACCCAAACTAATGGCTTTTTTCTTTGTAAAAGTTCCAAATTTTCTTCCTCGCCAACTCGGGGAATCGAATCCGAAACCTCTTGCTTACTGTGTAGCTGCACTAACTATTAAACCAAGGCTCCTCACGTCGTACTCCTTTCTAACACAGGGAAAATATCCAGCTGTGATCAGATTACATTGTTTTGCAGTTGAAGGAAAGGTGTGATATTTAATGAGGAAAATATGAAAATCATTGGCACAGGTTTGAATTCAGTTTACTGCAAAGTATATTTAACTGGCTTTTCTATATTTTATTATAACTAATTCAGATTTCTTAAAAGTCTTACGGATTTTCTTAAATAACCATTTTCTTGCAAATTTTTCTACAAAGTTTCAGTCTAATCTTTCAACTTTATATTCTTACAACAAACTTGAGTATTCTCTTGCTTGGAAAAGTATAATTTAAGCTATTGAAATTGTAAATTTAGATTTTCAAAATATTGTTAAATTCTGCGTTTTTAACAGAAATTCGTACTTGAAAGCGAATTTCTAAGAGTCCTTTAAAAACGAGTTGTCATTGTAGGCTTTAGATCTAAAAAATTCATTTTCAAAATGCTTAGACAGTTTTCATAAATGTGGATTTATCACAAGTATTTCAATTCTATTTAAGAATTTCTCAAATACCCATTATGTACAAAGTATTGTTAAAAATTGACGTTTATAAGACATTGGGCAATTCGAAAGCTAAGTTTAAGTCGTCAAACAATCGAAAATGAATCAAATTTGTATTGATATCCTCTAAAGCATGCATGTTAAACACGCGGCCCATCGCAGGCAGGCTTGCTGCCCGTACAAATGATCTTCCTTTCTCCCTCAACTCATTGGCAGACTCTTACAGGTATGCGTATCAATAGACAGAAATCAAAGCTTTGACATCGACTTCTACTGTTTTAGATGCTGAGAAAGTGACGTAGATGAAAACGTACCAAAATCGTTTGATAATTTATGTATAATACATTTTTTGCTATTGCATTGAAATAGATGTAGATCAAACTCAAAGCTCCTCAGAAGCTTTGAGTTTGACATGCCTGATCTAACGAGCATACCTGCTTCAACACAGAAGGCAAGTGACAACCAAAGGGTTATGAAAAGCAAAGAAAAGTTTCTACAGAAAATTTGTGAATACAGTATATTGTTACTGTTCTATTATTCAAATAGCTAACTGAAACAGTTACTGAGCTCTTTGATTTTATGCTCTTATTTCGTAATATTTCACAGCTACACTTAATAGGTATTAAAGCATCTGTGTTTGGCTCTGTTAATTTTTCCTTTTCTGAGAATAAGTATGTTAAGTAATTAGGTTATGTAACTCACAATTTTCACTAGCTGATTTCATTACGAGAATCAGGTTTTAAATAGAGTCGAGGTTAACAAAGGAGCACATAGACACACCTACAGGCACACCTCTGAAGTAAATTTTTATCTTTCTTCCATCTTGGTAAAAATATCCAATTCTTCAAAATCTATAGAATTAAATCTTTCTATAAATCCTCCAAAACAACCCGGATAACATTTTTACAATATTACTATTTTTTCCTAACAAAATCAAGTTGCAGATATTGTATCTCATGCTTTTTTCAAGTAACACACGAAAACGAAAATAAAGCCAACGGGGTATTAAATCAAAAGAACAAAAGAAAAGCGTAATATTAAATCATTTTATACGAATCCTCAGCACTTGTATATTCTTTTAAAATCACTGTGCTTTGGAATTTTTGGGACCCCTGTTTATAATAAACTAAATACACCCCCGATACAAAAAGTCAAGGTTATAACAATACCAAAATTAATTCTGCTGAAAAATAAAAATGAAACACAAACAAAAATGCTGTTTCTAGAAATAACTATAATCAGGCAGAAAGAGATTTGAGTTTAAAGAAAAATAAACAGCTGTAAGGAGAATTAGCCTTTCAGTTTGCTGGTCTGTGTGTTTGTCCAACCTTTGGTGAATCGGAAAGTCTGCTAAGTAGAAACAGTACTGGTACAAGAAACACAACAATGAAATCAAGCAAGCAAGAGGTAAGGTAAAATAAGGTAAAAAAAATAAACAACAACGGTTCAGAGAGAAATATTGCCTAAATTAAGCATTTAGTAATATTAGGCTATATTTGAAAAGACCCCATATAGCAAGTTATCAAGTTCAATTACTTAGCTTTATAACAGGAAATGGAAAGTGTGATCTGGAAATCAAGAGAAGGATAGGGATTGTAAAAGGTACTTTTGAAAGATTACGGAAGATCTTGAAACACAGCAAAATGTCAATGGCTGTAAAGAAGAGGGTACTGAAAGGTTATGTAACATCTACTCTGTTATATGGATTGTGAGTGCTGGACGATATTACCATCAATGCAAAAGAGAAGCTGTTGAAATGTGGTTTCATAGGAGAATGATGAGAATATCATGGGTGGACCATCAAACAAATGTGGGAGTTTTGAGGAAAGCTGGAGCAGAAAGGTGGCTGATAAAAACAATCCGTGAAAGGCAGATGAGGTTTATGGGACATATTATGAGAAAGGAAGAACTAGAAAATCTTACCCATACAGGTCGTATTGAAGGCAAAAGAAGCAGAGGAAGACAAAGATTAACATACTTGGGAAGTCTCGAGTGCCATATTAAAAAGTGTATATCAGCAAGTGAGAAAGAAAATGTAAAAACTGGAGATCTGCTATATATGATGAGAGGTAGGATGTTTTGGAGAACCATGATCGCCAACGTCTGGAATGGATATGGCACCTATAGAGAGAGAATATTAGGCCTGACAGAATATCACGTTTCTGCCTGATTATGGTAAATTTGTGCATTTTACCATTATTAAAGGGGATACACAGTATAAAAAAATTAATGCATGTATGTATATTGGAGAATGCTCAATATTTTGAACGTCTGAATTATGTAGTATAAAATTATTCTGTATGTTATTTTTAAGCAATGAAAGCTTTTGGATGACGTAATGGACTGTATTCAATGAATAGCCTCATTTGAAAACTGGAATATATATCATCATATCATATTAAAGCAAATTACGAAAGTTTTAACCCTTTAACCTGCCCCCAGCACATAAAGAGGGAAAAAATATAGAATTATATTTTCGCTCCAGTTATTGAGGTATATTTATTGTAACTAAAGGGCAATTATCAAAATCATGAAAATAGGTCATCCAAATAAAGAAGTTAAGAAAAACATAAGAAAAAAAAAAGGAATAAAAAATTTAATTGTTAAAAAAAAATAATTGATTACTCTTTGTCTACGACCAGATTCTAACTTTTCAGATGACAACTCTTGAAGTGGAATCTATGTTTAAGTGTTGACAAGACACCCTTCGGCTGATCACAAAGACGTGTCAAGCTGGTAGCAACCATACCCCCTGTGTCAGCATTTGATATGGGACACAGCCTCACCAATTACATGTACCAACTACGTGTTTTGCCTAAAATTAATGAGATATGGAGATATCCATTCAATTAATTTTCATTTGACGTTTTGACAGTAGAAATAGAATTCTAATTAAATATGCCACAGGGCAGTGTATACTTATGTCACAAGTTTTAGTTTGTCTTATTGCANGTCTACGACCAGATTGCTGTTTGTCTACGAACAGATGACAACTCTTGAAGTGGAATCTATGTTCAAGTGTTGACAAGGGCACCCTTCTGCTGATCACAAAGACGTGTCAAGCTGGTAGCAACCATACCCCCTGTGTCAGCATTTGATATGGGACACAGCCTCACCAATTACATGTACCAACTACGTGTTTTGCCTAAAATTAATGAGATATGGAGATATCCATTCAATTAATTTTCATTTGACGTTTTGACAGTAGAAATAGAATTCTAATTAAATATGCCACAGGGCAGTGTATACTTATGTCACAAGTTTTAGTTTGTCTTATTGCAGTTAACGTATGACATATCTTCTGCAGCCTTCGAACAATTGAATAAAGCTCCGATAGGCAAAAGATGCACTTCAGACAACAGGTAAGTGTTGGCTGGAGTGCATTTTTACGGGTAAGTGAGGAAGCACTGAATGGCCATAGAGTACCAAACTATGGACACTGATTACGAACTTTTGACAACTTAAAGGTTTATACTATGAGTTGGGTATGATTTGACTAAACTTTGATATCCGAAATAAGAACCTGGAGCCTTCTGCATCCTCTGTTAACTAATGTGCTTTTTTTCCTATACAAATGTAGTTGGTGGACCTACATAAAGGTGAAAAATAGCTAAAAAAATTGTCAAAAAATCTTGTAAAAGTATTTTAATAAGCCACTGTAAACTTTTTAGAGTAGTAGTAAGAAATAAATGACAGGCCTATGATCACAAGAATCTAAGTTACAAGGTATGCAAAATACACTGACCAAGCTATTTATTAAA
This sequence comes from Morbakka virulenta, assembly GCA_003991215.1. NCBI lineage: Eukaryota > Metazoa > Cnidaria > Cubozoa > Carybdeida > Carukiidae > Morbakka > Morbakka virulenta. Next base: position 302,436 of record RDPX01000027.1, read on the forward strand.
CCCATATGTGAAGATGACAAAGGGCAGAGAAAACGTTAAACATAACAAACTCTATAGTCTATCATAGTAGTTTTCTGCTACCACCCTGTACAGCTATTTGGGAAAATCCTTACCATTTGAAGGAAAGGGATTCCTTTTAGGACTCCAAAGTTAGAGGGATTTATCAAGCTCCCATGCCTATGGGATGCTCAATTATAGTACAACATATTGCTGCCTTTGGAATGGAAAAAAGAGTAGAGAAGGTAAAAAAACTCGTAACGAATGACTCTCAAGGAAACATCTCTAGCATCACTGTAAATGCAACATTAATGAAGACATTTAAATCGTTTAAATAATCGGGTTCCATTACATAAAGGCTAAAAAAAAAGCTCCAGGCTTTAGGTTCTGCCCCAACAAAGGCATTGATATCACGGCATGGGAAGAGAGGAAGGAAAGCTCATATTCTGTTTTAAGTGGTCTACAACTTGTCACTTGGATCCCCACGATTAAGTATCAAATTAAATTGACCTCTTACTTGCATCAGCTCTGCAAGGGTTGTCATATTGATCTCACATAAACAATCGTAGTCTTCTTTATCGTTTTTATTACAAGAAGTGTTATGGCAAAATTCTTTCTTCGGTTTCAGATTACGTTGTGCTATGTCACTAGATTAGCTACTTGAAACGTCTTTTTCCTGTTTCTAATGGGATTCCAAGGATAAAGTTGTGTCTCTACTATCTCAGCTTCTTTCTTACAAATGCGCATCATTGAAACTTTCTTTCCTATAACTGTGTTTCTACTTTTTACGACCAGGTACCATTGGGCATATTTCTTCGAATAAATGCCTAGGTTGTTTATTTTACATCTTAAACATAGATTACGCTGTGATCCATTTATTTCATAAACTTTGATCTTTGATCATGCCAAATTAAAAAAAATACAATAATCTATATCACAATTGATGTGTGTTTTGTGTTTATGTATGAGTATATACGTGTGTCTGCTTAAAAGCAGATTTAAAAAAATGACCGCATAATTTGATGTGAAATTTGGCTCAAGGAGAGAAGATGCTCTCGCAAGTGGCCTAACGAAGTCCGGAATTTAATATTTGAACCATAACACGTGCCAGGCGCCATTTTCTACACATACTTCACTCCATATGGGTAATAGTCTTATAATGTTTTTCATAGAGCTGGAAAGTAGTGGCCAAGTAGTAAAGTTAACAGTTTACAAAGCAAGAGTTGTTTATTCGTTATATTTGACACACTAATGAGCTTATTTATATTCTTAAAGACAGGGAGAGAAGAAATCAGAGCGTAAAAAAATTAAAATGAAGTTACAAAGAAAAAAATCAATTAGAAAACATAGCTCTTTGTACTGAGGTGGCTAAAGCCTTAGTTAGGGTGTAAAAAGTAATTTCAAAAAGCACATCAGAATTTTTTTAAGAGTTGAAGAGATTATATTATGTATTAATATAAGTGAAAGAACAATATTATCAATAAAAATTAAAAAGGTTTTTAATAATTTGTTAAAAGTCAGAAATTGTTACATAAAAGAAATTTCTAAAATGCTTTGTAATAGTATGTTCGTTACATATAATTTATAACCCAGTCACACAGATAGTATTCTACAGATGTTAATATTTAACTATCTAATACAAAAGATCATGTAATAGCCATTGATAGCGTTGTGATATGCTGAATCATAAATTGTCAGGTAAGAGAAATGCGAGTGTTTCTGTAGTAAAGTATCTACAAAAAGATTCAGCTGGCTCAAGCTGTAAGAATTAACCAAGTTTCAGTTTTGCTTCGAAATTTGCACATTGATGTAAAGCGTCCATTATTATTACCTGCCTTTCCATCATGTGATTAATGCAGTATACATTTGGTTTATTAGGTAGAAACATTTGTCTAGGGTGTTTAATATTTCATTTATAAAAACAAGCAGGTTTGACTCGGAACTGCATGTTTCATTGTATGTAGCTATCTCTGCTCAAATAAATTTATTGCATAACTGTAGTAATTCATTAACAAATAAAAAAAATTATGTTCCAATCATTGTGTTTAGAACCAACAAATCAAATTCAGCTATTGAACGATACTTATAAAAATGTTTTAGTGAAGCAGTCTCAGAACCACGGCAGACACTACAAGTTGATACATAGCCCCGCCCCCAAAAAGCTGCTCATTTTATGTTGTAATAAATTACAGATTGCTGAAGTCAGTGTGTCACCCTTTGTTTGAAAGTAATTTCCAACTTAATTATGCAGCTGACAAAAATAGAGTAACATTAATTATTAGCAGTAGTAGTATCATAATGACATAAATTAGGGAAAGTTAATGTCATCGATAACATCTCTCTCCTCTACCGGTCTTGATTTCAGCAAAACATGCTGAACTGAATCCACTTCTCTTTTATAATTTTTTTATTTCAATCTATATGCCAAGAAAAATGTTAATAAACTCTTTTTATCTATCTATCTTTATATATATATATATATATATATATATATATATATATATATAAGTGAGTATGTTTGTTTGTCTGTTTGAAGTAAATTTATGAGAAATTTCTGAACCTAGGAAGCTAAAATTTGGAGTGTGAATCTATCTTTATCAGTGGGAAGATCTGAGATATAAAAGGCTGACCTCGGAGGTTATCCTCAGGTAGGGGGAAGCCTATCCCATTTTCAAGATGAAGGAGACTTCCAATCAATAAATTGAATAATATAAAGAATGTTCAGCACCCATGAAAATCGCCAATTGAAGATGTTTTTAACCCGATTCGAGTATATTCTGGGACGTTAAAGGGCGGCCAATCCCACTTTCAAGGTGAAGGAGGCCTCCAGTCAAAAATTGTAAAACACTATATTACGTAAGTTAGACAAATATGTGATCTCTGCCAAGGCCGGGTATTTTCTGCTACTATTATGATCACAACACCATTCATTCCATTATATAGTATCAACAGATAAACAAAACAGCTTATGTTTAACAAATATAACCCGTGTTGAGAACAGCCAATAAAAGGACGAGTAGAAAGAAAAAAAGGTGTGATAAAAATCAATCAAAAACAGCTTTATTGCTATCATCAAGTTTGCAAGGAATTATCTGTTTTCATTATGGGCTTTTTTGTCAACCAATAGACCATTTTTAATAATTCACTTCTGTTTAAATTCTTAGCTTACTTACAGTTATGCTAAAGGTACCTTGTCTTCACAGCCCTGTTGAAAACAATAATTAATATACTAATTGATATCCCTACCGATGCATTTTTCTTTGTTTGAAATTGAAGTTTGACCTTTAGTTGAGTTCTCTGAATCATAATATTAATTAAGGAGTCAATTGTAAATACCTAAACACGTCACTGTTGTAAAACCCTCTTAGATATATCATGGCAACTTTAATATATTATTAATTGTCATTTTTTCCCTCAATATGGATTCCTTAATTGTTAACTAGACAGTCAATCGACTTTATTGCTAATATCTTATGTTTCATAAAGAAATAATTTTTCTTAGTCTTCTTTGTGTGGTTATAGAGATTTATTCTCAAATACACCAAAGAAGTTGAAAATCTAACGTGGTTACCAACGTTTACTTTTAAATGGTTAAAGTTCTTTTTGTTTAGGAGAGGACAAAATTAGTTCTTCTGAGCCCATTATCTTTCAAAAGTCATTGGTTATAAATATAACTGTTCCAGAAAACGTTATGATCGATAATAAAAGCCAAATTGATTCTGGTCAAAGAAAATTAATGACACGAAGAAGCCCTTTTATAATTCCTTTTTATAATTTTAATTTTTTTAATTAATTCTAATATTGCAACTCATTAAAGTCCAATGCAAAAAAGGTGTGGAATTAATTTGATTTCTTTTTTATGGGATTTGTCTTGTCCTTATGTAATATTTACAGACAAATTTACAGAATGATTTTTGATATGTATTTTGCTAAATATTACAATCTATGTCCAATGTATAAAATCAGAATGCATTTTCCTTTTCTTTAAAAAACAAAATTTTATAATTTGACATTATACTAGCAGACGGATCTAAAATCTAGGAGTAAATTAATTGGGTATCAGTTGAGATCGTATTGTCTCCATTCTTAAATATATTTTTTTTAAATATTTGATAAATTATATTTGCTAAAGAATATTAGACATATTGATGCAAACTTTTATCATTTTTTAAAGATATTTAATTTTATTTAGTTAATTCATCGTCTGAAGGCTTTATTTTATGTGAACTGGAAGATAAAAATTATTTTGTATTGCATAACTTTTATTTTGAAGCTTAAATTTTCTCTGTTGGCCTTTATTGCATAAAAAGACTTTATTTTGTTACTAAATCAAGTCAGTTTATTGGTTCATATTATTTTGAATGGTGTTTCTTGTAATCTCCCTAGTAGGTTTTCTTTTAAGAGTACTGTTGTAATCTTCCATTGTTGACTGGTATTTATGACGATAATCAAACTCCTCTCAAAACATGGCACTTAAAGAAAAAATTGTATTCTTAGCTTTGACATCAGTGTATATTTTCGTTTCATTTTGGCTGTAAAGTAAAATTTACGTTTTGGATTTTTTTTTGCTGACGTATTGTGTTTAATCAACCAATGAGTTGGCCTTTTTATGTAAGATTATGTCATTTCTTGATGCATATCAATAAACTCACAAAGCACTTTCGTCAAAGATTCCACCAATCCTTTGACAAAAACATAAGATATTCTGCCTAACAGTTGGATTGCCAGAAACATAGTATTAAAGACAAAATCTAGCTAGAGTATCTACACTGAATTACAGGCAAAGTTTTGTTAGCAGTATTTCAAAGGGTTATCCAAAATGTTGACTACAGTATTAAAATGAAATTTATAGGATCTGCAGCCCTTAGGTATTAAATTACTGAGATATTGTTCCGAGGTAAAATAGAATTTTGTTTCTCCTGATAAGGTTCGAGTAACGAAAAAAAACTTTATCTCATTCAGAGAATGAAATTTTACATTTTGCTTGTTTTCGTAAGAAAATTAATTTCTTGTCATGGTAGATGATGTGATTTGGACTTGTTCGTCACATCAATTTACAAAAATCTTTCCTTGTGTTATGAGACTGAATGCTACGAGTGTTTAGATTTGCAGTAGGACTTGAAAAGTGGTCTAAATAAAAGCAATAACAATAAATAATAACATTAATAGTAATAGTAATAAAATAATAATGATAAAAAATAATAATAATAATAATAACAATAACAATAATAATAATAATTATCATTATTACAAAAAACCTGGTTTTAGCCAGAAGGAGTGTTTGAAAATGGCTTTTTAAGATTTTGTAAGATGTTACAACATCTTACACCTTTCATAGCCCAAAAGACTCACCATAGTTATTGTAAAAAAAGAAAGGAAGAAAGAAAACCGACACAAAAACCCGAGCAAAATAATAGCTGTTCTTGTTCTATGAGACATGACAATTCATGAGTAGGGCATGAAATGACTAGCGATTAATGTTCTAAGGTGATCGACGAATGATTTTAAGCAATACGTTGAAAGAGTGGAGGTAAATATAACTAAGGAATGTAAAAAACCCCACCTATTGGAAACATGATAGATCTTTGGAAAGAGCTCTAGAGATGTATAGTGTGGTGAAACTAATAAGACCTATGGTCAAGTATTATGATTTACTCTCTCAAGGAAGTTACAAGGAGCAAATCGGTAAAACATCAGCCTGAACACTACTACTACTACTACTACTATTACTGGTACTAATACTATTACTATCACCACCACCACCACAACTACTACTACTACTACTACTAATAATAATAATAATAATAATAATAATCATCATCATCATCATCGTCATCATCATCAAAAAAGAGGAATCATTATCATAATAGTAATGATTTTTTTAATTATCACTTCTAGAGGATAGCATTTTCAAAAAGTAAACACTAGTGTCAACAAGATTTGTGTAGAAAGATTAAAAGTGTACATACTGTAGTGACTTGACGACTCAACTTTAAAATTATTTTTTGTAAGGGGTTTCATTTAGCTTTTTCACTTTTAAAAGGGACATGGTCTCTTCACACTAAAACGTTCTGTTTTACCCTCCCTCTTGTCAAGAACAACGATATTTGTTAACATGTTAGGTCAATGAAGTCGCCATCAGAACAATAAAAAGAGTAGCTGAAATTAGAAAATACTGTTCTATGTCAGGTCTTATTAAAGGTAAAAGCTGCTTTCCAAAGGCTTTAAGAAAGATGGGAGGAAGTGTTACAAAGCTAATACTGGTATTTTCATTGATACGGAAAGTAGTCTAATGATTCTAAGTATGGCAAAAGACATTTCGATGTATTATGTACTGTTATTGATAGGCAAAATATATTGATTGTTTTTTCCATTGCTCATCTAGCGACAATATGTGACAAGTTTCCTCAAAATACGATTTTGAAGAAACTTGTCATATTTGAAGAAGATTTTTATTTAGTTTACAACTAATTTACATTTTATCTTTCTTTCGTCTAAATACGTGACAATGTATATACATATATATATATATATATGTATATTATTGCAATGACTTGAACGATGTTTGCCTCTGTTAAAAGCAATGGAATACGTGTTTACATCAATTTATGATTTTTATTTATCTTTTATTGTTTACACCAAGCATTGGCTTTTCCCAAGACAGAAGTGTATTTATTGCAACCTCAATGCAGTGGGTAGGGACAGGGTATATACAAAATAAGGACATTTCTTTAACACAGTGGAAAATTTCAATTGCATATAATGGACACTAGAGTCTTTATATATATAATGGACACAAGAGTCTTTAAGCTGTCCAAAAAATATTTTACAAAATAAGAGAGAATAAATCAGAAAAAAGAAAAATACATGAAATAGCAAAAGACCATTATTAACTATTTCTTGAAATTTTTAAAGTTATAATTTGCATGTACATTAAATTTGTCAGTCTTTCCTTTCTGCCAGCTCTACTTCTTTTTTATGCCCTATGAGAAAACAAACGGTAATCGATGGTGACAGTAAAGACTTCAAAAATGAAAGATGTATCATTTAAATCATAGAGGGCAGAAGAATCACCCCGCATGCTTGCTTAAGGAAGTCTTTAGTTGTTGACGAAGGTACTGGAAAGATTACAGGAAGATATGCAAGCATGTATAAGAAAAATCCAAATAATTTATTTCTTCATTCACAAAAATAAATAGTATTACCTTATCTTCTCAGAAACTGATACTATACTGCTCTTGTACTGATTTATGTACGAGTTATATTGGACAGAAAAAATATTCAAAATTGATAGATTTTTGAAACTGGAGAGATTTGAAGGCAAAAAAGCAGAAAAATGTCTATGTACGTGAAAAGTTTAGATTATGAACAATTTTCGGTAAACCCAAGATGTCTATTTTGTACAGCTTTGACTGTGAAAAGCTTTAAAAAACAGCTGGCTTTCATGAGTCGAGAGGCCAATGCTTTAAGACAATAAAAATGCTCCTGGTGATCAGGTTTTTTGACACATAATACTTTTAGGTTTGTGAACGATTTACAAGTCAGTAGAATGAGTAAAGTTGAGTAGCTTTAGCGCAGAATTTCTCAAATAGCAATTTCTTACATAAAGTTTGAAAATTTAGATAGAAGCAAGAGGACAAATTAAGCAGACATATGTAATCTGTTTTCGAACAAAAAAGCTAGCACAGAAATTTTAAGCTCCACATATTAAGCTCCTCTTTAAGCTCCACACATTAAATTATTGTTTGACATTGAAAAAAACATCAGGAAAGAGCCCTGAATAAAAACGTCAGCAAAACACAGTTAGAAACCGCAATCTCTTATTCTAATAATAATAGTAATGGAAAATATCCTACTTGTAAAAGTTTCTGAGCCTAGACAAAACAAGGAGAGGCCTTCCACCAACATCCGTTGTCCAAGTATCAACTGTTGTTTTTTTAATAGATGAGTCAAACTAAAAATAAATTAATAATATACCTTCCATAATCTAATATGATGTATTACAACTCTTTAAATATTAGTTACAAACGCATTGATCAATGCGTTTGAAATGTGGGCATTCAGAAGAATGTAGCAAATATCATGGGCCACAAAAACAACAAACGAAGGAGTCCTGAGACAGATTAACCAGGAAGGAAATGTCTTGAAGAACATCAGAGGTAGACAGGCTAGATTTCTGAGGCATGTAATGCGAAAAGGAAAGCTCGAACACGTATTTAACCGTTAAAATTTATGGTAAAAGAGCAAGAGGAAGACAAAGAAGGAAATAACTGCGGCAACTAACAGAAAATCCTAGTGGATTAACACAGGCAACATACAATTGGTCAAAATGGGAAGAATTCATCAAAGAGGCAAACGATGACTGGAACAGCTAAGGCAATAAAAGAAGAAGAAGTATTAGTTTATTGATTTTGTATTATTTTATTAATTCCTCTGCATCAAATATTCACACAAGATAAAGTTATCAATGTAAAATAATACTATTACTAACGAAGTCATCTGTATTAGCTTTATAAAACGTTGGAACCTTTTTTTTCATTAAATTTATATTTGATAACGAAAAAATAATAAAAATTTGGTTGAAATTATGAGAATAATAAAGAAAAGTTTCGAGTAAGATGTATTAGCATAAAATGCCAATTTCAGCATTGAACATTAATACTATTTGAAAAATTTACTTACGAATATGCATTGATAGATCATTGAAAGTAAATTAACACAAATGATGTCGATTGCTTCTCTGTTCTGTCACTTTTTAAGAAATATTGATAAGGATCCTATTGTTTACTATACTGTGAATCTGAATTGTTTAATAAAATTTGAAATTTCGACTGTTGTCTTTACGGATACACTCTGCTATAAAAATGTACTTACGTTAGTTGCTTCAATAGATAGTGCTATTACAGCATTATTTAAATATAATCTTTTTAATTCACTCTGACCTTTTTCCAATGGATTGTTTGTGCTCTGCAGATGTAGTTGGCAAACCACAGATGAAAATTGGAATCATCATTGAATGGTAAACCAAATATTTTGAGCTTTTAGTAAGTGGTAGTGCAGTCTCCTTGGAAGATATCGTATGGCAGACGTAATACCACAATTTTAGCAACTAGTTACATTCATTGGTTTATGTGGTAAAAAGAATTGAAATCACAAGGTAAATACACTGCCAAAGATTGTTATCAATACGACCAAGTGATTTTAGTAGATAAGAGTAAAATTTCGATTGAAAGAGTATTACTAAAAATATGGGAGTCCATTTTTATGATAAAAAGAGTCATCCATAACCTTGGGATAATTTCCAATACAGTCCGACTAATATAAGGAAACTATAAGACAAATATAAATATATATGACCATGTAATGAAGATTTGAAACCTTTAATATTTTCTAGGAAATGCATCTTTATTTAATATAATTTCTGTAATTTTGTTTTACAAAACTATGTTTCTGATGCTGTTCTTCACAACAAGAAAGCGTTTGAATTATTGTTACTTTTGGTTTTGAAATTAAAACTGTTATATTTGACCGACAACAGGTTAACACTTTCTCATGTAGATCTTTGTACGCATTATACTTTTAAAAATGATCTACCTAACAAGCAAACAGAAATATTTTTACTGATCCTTGGATAAAATATACAGGAATTTATTGTTTATCTAGGCAGCAAAACAAAGTGGCTTATAGGTAGATAGTTATAATCATTCAATATTCTGATGTATACTCATTCAACATTCCAATGTATAATCATTCAACATTCTGATGTATAATCATTCAACATTCTGATGTATAATCATTCAACATTCTGATGTATTCAAAAACTTTAAGGATATTGATACTAGGTCTATTTGTGACGATGTCAATACAGAAAGTGACACCTGCGTAAATGACCAGGTGTTACCTTAAATTAGCTAAAATTAAAAGGTTTTGATTTGCAAACTAACGAAGAATGGGAATGATAATGAGGCTGTTGAGCTGATGGACGAAACAAACTAAAAGAAATCAGCTGAATCTCTAAAGCTATGTCGTCTCTGTTATGGCCATGATAGAAACGTTAATGCCAGGATATTTACTTCGCTCCTTTTGATTTGTCTTCTGGAAGCACTTTGGCTAAAATATGTAAAATGCATATTTTTAAACTAACAGCTCCCGAAGATTAAATAACATTGCCTATTTTTATGTTGTTGAACACTCTTGAGATTTGTGGCAGTGTCCTTAACGATAATGCGACGCTCACTACCCTTGTAGTGATTTGAGCACTCTGCTTAATCACGAAGTTACTATATTTTGAGTGTTCACATAACCAGCAATGTCCCAGATTATTGTCTTAAAGGCAACTGATCAAAGTCTTTGTTTGGAGTGTAAATATTTAGAGGTTCCAGTCTGAACTGATTAACTGTGAGTCAGCAAACCATGAGTCTGCAGATCGAACTACTACCATACTAACGATAGTATTATGAGCCCTAAATCTAGAACAAAGTATTTTGACTAAAAGTGCATTTTAACACTGTTCTGTGTTTTCCGTTCCTAAACACCACATTACTTGCAGTTCACCGAGTTATTGTTTTTCTGTGAAAAAGACAAGGATCCGGCATACTCCTGATGATCAGTCGATACCCTGTCAATATTTAAATGTTTGAAAATTGAGCATTAAAGGGTATGAAATTTGTTTCGATTCCAAGTGAATTCTCCCTCTGTTTATTCTATTTTAGTCTGTGATGCCCTCTAAAGGCATTTATTATAAGCTTTTTTCACCTATTCTAAGTTCCCGTGGGATAACAATATTCTATAAACGAATTAATTTTGTAGCAACAACGGCTTGAAAAACATAGAAACTTTTTTATATTCGAAAGGACATGAACAGTTAAATTGTAGTCATGATTTTCTCTGGGTTGGTTGCCAAAGTGGGAAAAATAAGCTGACAATACTGTTGATTTAAGCAAACACAACTAAGTAGATTACAACAAGTTTAATTAGTGAAACTACAATTAATTTGATTTTTTTTGCACATATCGAAGACATATATAAATAAGTAGCAGTAAGGCATGGATTATTGTAACAAATGTCATGCAGATAAAAAAAGGAGGCGGAAAGTCCATGACAATAAGTAGATAAGAAGGACATAACGAAAAAAATATCACAATCAAGGTGAAGCACAATACGGCTTTATAAGCAAATGGTTTTTTAAATACGGGCATTTGTTATGTAAACTAGGATCAGGTTTACAATACAAAACGCTTTTAGCTTTTGTTTAGGTCTTGAACTACAAGAAAGTTTAATTCAAATGAAGATAATCAGAATTTTAAAGTTTAAGACTAGCGAAAAACACAAATAAGATTTCATTTTAGTGGAACAAAACTTTTCAATACCTGGGATGAAATAAAAAGAAAGAGTTTATCGCGTTTTTACTTTTTTCTTTTGTTTCTCAGATCTTTCACTTAATCAAGGCTTTTAGCCACTTTGGCGCAGAGGGTTACTTTCCTATTTAATTTTGTTCCCTACTTAAAACGGAGAAATCACTTTGACGCAGTGCTTCCAGGGACGTACCTGGAGCTTAAACCACGAACCTTTAATATGGTAATTGGTTGATTTAACTACTCAACCCCTCCTGCACTATTCCAAATCTGTAAAGAAATACATCTTTTGCTAACTTTGAGAGGTATGCTGAGGCACAGGATCAGAGATACCTCTTTCATTTATTGTTCTTACTGTTAATTTCCTTGGGAAGACCTGTTGTGAATCTCACAGTCTGGTCTTCTGTTATTGCGGTTTTAGTACTTTTTTATTCTTTACTTTACGGCAAAGATATTAATAGCAGCTTTTTGTACATGTTGTAATCAATTGATTTTCTTATCCTGCATAATTTGTAAGAAATCACATAAATATTACGCATAAATCATTTAAAAATTAGATATAAGTTACATCAATATCCCCCTTTTTTATTTATTATAGTTGGGGAGTCGTCCTTAAATCGTCATTCATGTAATTGAGTAAAGTTAAAAATGAACTGCTTTATCTTAGGTTTTCGATCACTCTTTCAAACCAAGTGTGTCTTTACAAATAAAAGTACCTACTTAAAACTTGAAAGGGTCCCTGAAAATAACCATATATGTTCTCGTGAAGAAATTCTTATGGAGCTAGCAGCAAAGGCCATTTTTAGTCCTTATTAGTTAAACTTAACCTTTGTCTTATTACAAATGTCTTCTTAGGTTGAATATGTAATACACTAACCTATCTTATCTACTGCTCCACTAAGAAGAAATATTTGTTGTCTTAAAGTTGGAGTCATAATAAATGACAAATGAGAAACGCACTTTGGGTAATGAGATTTGCAGATGACATTGCTATTTTCCAAAAATGAGACAGAGCTTAAAATATAGTAACAATACGTAGACCAAAAAAGAGGAAAAGATAGAACGAAAATTAGCAAGAAAAAGGCAAAAGCGATATGCATTTGGCTAGCAAAAAACAGCACCTGAAAGAAGAATAAGAATATATTAAAATTTAATGGGAGATATATAAGAATAAAATTTATATGCTGCAGTTTTCAACACCAGGAAATTAAATAATTAGAAATTTGAGAGATTTACAAGTTGGGTAACTGTACATCGATTTCGAGAATAATAATTTAATACTTAACTGTTTCAAAAGTAGAATTATGGATGGGGTCGTTTTAGCAAAAAATGATGTATTGTTCTTAGACTTGAATATTAACAAGAGAAGGCAGAAAAAGCTTACAGTGTCTCAGGTCAGCAAGAAAAAGTAAGTTCTTTTGGGTATTTAATGCTAATTTTCAGTAAAACTAGTTTTTTCTCAATACTTGTGAATAAACACACCTAATATCTACAAGAAAGGGGACTCAAAAATGTAGCCTCTATCTACAGGATTCAAGAATAAAGGTTTTGAATTTGAAATTGAACTGTGATGAAAATTGCAAATAAAGATGGTTGTGATAGACTGTTCATGACAAACCAACGCTGAAAGCCAATAAGTTGAATTTTCTGGAATGACAAATAACGAAACAGCCATACGTTTCGCAATTATATCATGCAGGAAAACTATACTTTTATTTACATTTTTTACCGACATAAAAAGCTTCGGGTGATAACTTTAGAAAATAAGAGGATAAATGCCCTTGGGACTTGTCTACAAGGTCCAATTTATAATAATAATAATAATAATAATAATAATAATAATAATATAATAATAATAATACTATTAATATATTGTGGCAAGTCTAGCAAAGGAAATAGGTTCTTTCAAAAAATCGTTAAACAAAAGACTCTTCTTAGTTGGGTCTTCCTTGTTTGGCTTTATGCCTTCTGCAGTGGTTGTCAACACAGAAGGGTAGTTTAGAAGAGAAAGATTTTTAAAAGCGTTTCAGAGGGGAAAAGGACGAACATCTATTAACCGCTGCCAAAGAGAATAATAGTAGACCAATAGATGGGCGATAATTTAATGGCATTGGTGGCAACGATGTTAACCAGAAATAAGTCAGTCAGTAACCATTACCACCGTAACAAATCCATCTGACCGACTCACCGAGAAGCTTTTGTAAGTGTAAAATAGATGTTTCTCATCTGATAAAAGAGAGCTGTTTTCTTTGTTATTGTTGCCTTTTTATGAAAAGGAGTAATTTAAAGATATTTTTTATTAATTTGTTGTACTCTACAGGAATATATTTAAGTACTTGAACTATTCATTGCTTGAAATAAAAGAAAAACGTTTGATCATTTGTAATAATTTAAGGTATCTTGCACTATTAATTGCCACTCGAGTAATTGCTACTCCCATTTGAAATAAAGCAATGCTTTGGAACACTATACTTATTACAAACAAATAGAATTAATAGATTTGCATGAATAACCGCCCTACTTATGTGTAAATGGCTTGTAGAACCCTAAAGCTTTACTTCCTAGAATCATCGTAATGCTATATAAGTGCTAGAATTCATGTGTACGAAAGAAAGACTGTTATATGTAAAATCTGAAGAAGGAGTGGAGCTTTAACAAAATATTGAATATATGTCGGCCTATAAAAAGCGAAAATAAAGTCAAGTTTCTTTATCTTTGCATGTGCCTTCTCGCCACTAATTTTGGCGTTTATGTTGAACTCAGTAACAAGGATAAAAGGAGAGAATGGCAAGATATGGACTCCATAGAAAAAAGTCAGTATGTAGATAGAATGATACAATAACAAGAAGTTTGAGGGGATAAGTAAAAGGAAAAGAATTAATTTTAGGATAAAATATAAGAAATTTCGTTAAAGTGGATAAATTTTCATTACAAGAAAGACTAATTTAAGTAGAACATAAGATGGTAATGTTGGATGGTGGTGAGGTGATTGGCAAAGTCAAAGTCTCAGCCAAAAGGCGTGAGAATGTAATGTCTCCAAAAATGGACAATGTTTAATGAGCTGTTGATGGCAATAATCGCAGGAATTATGACAAATTATAGAAATATAACTATTTATAAATATTAGACTCTTATTGTCACTATTTTCCCACTGTGCGCGTCATCATCGTTTCTGAAAGCGCCAATGCCAAATCCATTTTTGAGAAATGTTATTTGACACTCTGAGGCCTTGTTCGAAGTACTAAGAGCCTAACAGGCGCCATTTTAATATGTGCTTAACTCTCCAGTTCATATCAACACAAGGGCATTCAAGCATTTAGTCGTCTTCTTACTTCCTGCTGACCATGCAGCAACTGTCTCAAGTCGTTGATTTTTTTAAAAATATTTAAGGGATTTTTTGTGGTTTCAAGTCGGACATGGGGTGGTTCAATACCAGCTAATCTGTATAAGGATTCTAAGGATGAATAAAAAACTTTTCTTCATATTTAGATATTTCTTGGACATTTTGGCTGATAATTGTGTAGAGCCCAATAAAGCATTCTTTCACTACCCCTGCGCAGTATTTGGCTTTTTTAAGTGTTGCACCAATCGGTTTTCTTACAGATTAAGAGGAACATTACGTAAATACTTGTTACTTACTCCCACTGTATACATGTGCTTGAGAAAGTAAATCTTTAGACTTGTTCAATCCATCTTCATGAGACAGCTAGTTTTAAATGAGGTAAATTAGGTTTTTTAGTTTTTTGAACATGTTACAGTTGCGATATCATATCTGTTACTTGGTAACCAGCATAGTTTATGCAACAGTTTTAACAAAAGAATAAAGTGAGGTAAAGGACACAGTAACTCAGAAAGTGGGCTTGCTTTAAATATATGACTAAACGAAGTTTCACTGCAGTTTATTGAAAACAAAACTGATTTGAAGCTTTGTTTTTTTAAGTCTATTTACACTAAATGAATATGTATCATGTCCGTAATCAAACAGTTAATATAAATGGAAAAAAACATGCTTTTTATTATTGTACATCCGGGAAGATTGTCAGACGTTTTATGTTTGCAACCGGATTGCTACCGTGGCATAAGTAGTAAAGAAACGCTATTGTATGTTCATAACTTTCATTTCCAGCTACTCCCAATCCATTGTCTTTCATAAAACAAGTAAAAACACAACGATATTAGTACCACTTTCAATCAATCATCTCTTACCCCATTTGCTTTTCTTTGAAATATCTTCTGCCATCATTAACTCCGTCTTAAAGCCTTAGTTTGTGGAGATGGCATGTACTATTGCATTTATTTATAACTGACCTACAAACACGTTTATTTAAACTATCTAAGCTCTCTCTAGGCTAACATGCTTGTCCTTATACATTCCTATACAAACATGCCATTAAAAGCAAAAGATTATAGATTTCTCTTTCTAGCTTACGAGTTCTATTGAGCTAAAATCTGCAAACCAAAACAGAAAGGATGAAATTTGATCTTATCTCATTTATATAATAATTCTAAAGATTACATTAATTATAGAAATAAGTAAAAACCAAGCAATACAGGAGCATGGTTTTCTCGAGTAACGCAGTACAGCTGTAAAATGTTTTACTAGACAACCACTATTCTGAAATGCATCATATCTTGGTGTCTTACAGCTAAGATTCCTTTCTCCGCTTTTATAAAGATAGCAAACATGAAAGCAACCAGAGTATTTCACCTGCATCAATGTTTGGTTGAGTACAGCAGTTAATTAAAATAAGGCTGTACAGTTTTTGTGCTGGTTGCCAAATCGTTTACAAGCAAAGAATAACAAAAATTAGGCAATTTTGTTTACCTTATCCTACGATTTGATTTACAGAATTGAATTCATGAACAAAATCACTAGATAAGTAAATGGTTAGTATAATTCAAATGCTAAAAGAAGATAGGCGGTCATACATTTTGTATAGCAGAGTAATTAACCAAAAAGTTGAACATTTTGAAGAGATTCCCAGGATAGTGACTGGATGTCTAAAGACCACTCCTGTCCCCTGTCTATACGTAATTGCAGGCACCACCTGATATTCGAAGAAAGGTACAAGGCGGCAATCAGCGAAAAAGAACCAGGAGACTGATGCTAGCCACCCCCCCTCCAACATCATCAAGCTACGCGAAAAAGACCATTTTCTGGAAGCAGCTTCATGGACTGCACTCAGCCACTCATAAAATCTCTTAAATCACATCTCTTAAACGCTGAGAGATCAGTTCCACCAATCTGTGTGAATGCGGCAACCTCTAGACGATGGAGCACCTTCTCTCCTTCAGTAACGCTCCCAATTGCAGCTTTGGCAACCTTACTAAACAAACAGAAATTGCTGTTGAATGTGCCACCTACTGGAGCTCCCAACTTTGATAACTTATGAAAGTCGTGAGACTCGAAGAAGAAGAAGAAGAGTTTCCTTAAACTACTGCATTAATTAGAAAAAATTAAGAGTTTATCTAGAAGTCACTAAAAGCATAAAATTTGAAAGAATTTGGGGCAGAAAGCTCATTTTGTGCCCCCGAAAAAAACCCACAGAAAAAGACAAAAAAATAGAAAAAAATGTTGCTTGTTTATTGCAAGGATTTAAAAAATCTCTAGTGAGGTAAATATGAATTTATCCAGGAAACACCGAAATGCATTAAATGAAAAAGTAAAGCCTTCACTTCATAGCAATCTGGTGTATTTCAAGATAATACATTTAAACACTGATTTAACATAAAAATTATCTTTCTTGTAAAATTCGAGGCCTATCTTTTGCATGCCAGTATTGAGTACCAACATACCACAGAGGTATTCCAGACTAAATAGGAATATAGTAAGATGCACTTGCTAGACGCATACAACTAAATACAGAAAAGAGGTGTTAAAAATTGACGTAAATTTCACAATGCGAGGAATCAAATCCAGATTTCCCGTTTGTCATTTTAAGATATCAAACACTACATTATCACTGGCAGTATGTGAGAATTTACTTGCAAAACATAAACTCTTTCTTCAACATAGCAGGTCTTGTATTGACTGCAAGCATCATAATAAAATTGTGTACTACCCAAAGAAGGAGACCCTAGACGGCATTTGAAGACAAGGCTAGTAACAAATAATATTTCTGTGCAAAGAATCATATCTAGACTAATCCAAGATTCTTTCAGCACATAGCGTTCACTTATTTTGCACCATAAGAAAAAATACAATTTGAAAGTTAAATAGGTAAGGAACGTTTTTTGTTTTACTGACATCTCATCAATCTGATTTGTAGATTATTTATTGTAGATAGAATATGAAGATTATTCAAAGGCCTTTGATCACGTACAACACCATGAGCTGTTGGAAATCATGGAGAAGGTTGGAGTGGCTGAACATGAAAGGCGGCTAATTGCATACCTCTACTGGAATCAGGCAGCAACTGTTACCACTACTGCGGGATGTTAAAAAAATATCACCATTCGCAGAAATGTAAGGCAAGGCTCTATATTGTCTCCATCTTTATTTAATTTGTACAGCGAATACCTTCTTGAAGAAGCCTTGGATAACTGCAAAGGTATCAAAATTAATGAATGAACATCACCAATATTCGTTATGCTGATGACATGACACCGTTTTACTATCCAGTGATGTCCAATTACTCCAAACTATGATTGACTCGTTTTGTAGCACAAGTAAAGAATATGGCATGTCACTCAACGCCAAAAAGACCACGATCATGTGCATCAGCAAGAGTGTAAAAGAGTCGTTCATCATTACAGCCGAAGCTAAACAACTAGAACAAGTGCAAGAATACCAATACCTAGGTAGCACAGTAACGGATGATGGAAAGATGGATGAGGAGATCAAACAAAGGATCGGCAAAGCAAAAGCAAAATTCTGGGATTGTAAAGCATTTCTCAGACGTAACCTCAGCATGCATCTGAAAATAAGGTTACTACGATGCTACGTCTTCTCAGTTGTTGCTTATGGTTGTGAAGCCTAGCAATTTACAAACAGCAATAAGAAGAAGCTACAGTCTTTTGAAATATGGTGTCTGAGAATAATGTTAAAAATCAGTTGGAAAGAAAAAGTACCCAACACTGAGGTTTTACATAGAGCTGATGTGAAAATAAAGTTGGTGAAGGACCTCATGAAAAGGAAAATGAGATACGCTGGCCATATACTCCGTGGCAGTGGAGGTAAACTACCCAATGTCATCTAAGAGGGCGTAATAGAAGGGAAAATATCAAGAGGACGACAATGTAGGAAGTGGACTGATGACATCAAAGAGTGGAGTGCAACAAGGATGTACGAGGAAGCGAAGAGAGCAGCGGAGAATCGAATAAGATGGAGAACCATGGTGGCCAATCTTCGATACGAAGATGGCACATGATGCTGATGATGATCAGTCGGATCAATTTGATCAGGTTGATTAGCTTGATTACGTTCGATTTGCAGAGAACTTTAATTTGAATTTACCTGTTGAAAGTCCTTAGTAAAAAAAGAGGTATTCGTAGAGGTAAAGAAAATCGCTAATCAAGCAAAAAAAATCTGGTCAGGGTCACTTTTTGTTGTCTAAACAGTTATCTAGAAGAGTCACTTAGGAATTAACTTTCGCATACCAATCAGTAATACAGAAAAAGGTATCCAGCATTCTTTAAAAAATTCTTAAAATATGATACCTGATAGGGTTAAAGCAAGAACCATTTTATTAGGGAGTCTGTTTTTTCGCTACCTATCTTCCGCATGCCTGTATCGAGTACTCACCATAACAGAATGGTATTCCAGGTTTTATAGGAATAAAGTAAAATGTGCTTACTAGAGGCAGATTTAGAACATATTATTCGACCTAGATTTTAAATATAATAGTTATGTTTAAAATATGTGTGTTCACGTTATATAGCATACTATTGTCTCTTTACGTGGTATGGATGATGAAGAAATTTGCTATTACTCTTGCTTCTTTGAGGTTGTTCCAAAAAATTGGAATGGGGTGGGTGGGGGGTAAGGATTGTAGACAACAAAAACAGACTAGAGATCCATACGTTTTAAAAGAACATCGATAAAACAATCTAAGCACCCAAATCACAACAGAACCTTTATGTTACATTCATGTTACAGCATATTAACTATCGTTGGCTAAGGTAAATTATTTCATGAATTGAAAATGCTACCTGAGTTGCATTTTACACTCATTGAAATATGTATGTAACATTTTTGACGGGTATTTTGTTACATGTATTGTGGGTAAAATATCATACACTATACATAAAAGAATAATTTCTTTCATCTAGTCTAATATACTTAAACCCAAATGTGAAAATTTCTTGAAACATGTTTAATTCTTGTGTACCCCCTGCCGGGATTGTTATTACACTTGTAACGGAAGCCATATATTCCTCAAAGGGAACAAGTGGTGGTTTGAGTCAATTTAGGGCGAATAAAACCTACTCTAAATTATTTTTTTTAATCAACAGATAAGGGAAGGGAGAGAAACAAAACCCAGAACCTAAAGGTAGCAACAATAAAAAGTAAAAGATTTCAAATACTAATTTCTCATCAAATAACAAATATTGTTTGTGCTGTGACCAGTGAATTTCAAATATTACATGTCATTTGAAATGACTTGCATCATGATAATCAGCACATCATTTAAGTTTTAATCATACCCATGATTTAAAAGAAGAAAGAATGTTTGTACCCCCTGACGACAGTAAAGAACGTAGAGTATTCTAGGAATTTTAGATATACAGTATCAAGATATTGTTGAGTACCACTCAAACCTTAGCAAAATTTGTTGAGTGAAAATTGGTAACATAAGTCAAGATACTGGCAACGACATTTTGACTTTCAACCGATAGGGTGCCAGCTGGACCATTATGGGCAATGGGCTTGTGCTACTCACCAGTGCGGGAGGAGTGACCTTCCCGCCCTCCATGAGTCTTCTAATCATGGTAAATGGTCGCATTGCCTTTTGGGTAGTCTTGATAGACAAAGGCTAGGGGAGATGGACCTCGTACACTATGGCAGGAAAAGACAAGGAAAAGTCTGAAGTAACAGCCACAAATTGCCAAGGAGTGCGGGACAGTCCTCGAGCAAACAAATCCCGGGCCCATGGACGCCCAAGCTCTCAATATCCTTGCTCCGGTAGTTGGATTACGGTCCTGCTGCCTTGCTAGATGTCCTTGGGAGAAGAAAGAGCGTCATGTTTGTAACGAGGATTAAAATATCTCCAGTGAAATATTTCCTATCTTATAATACATTAGATACTTTTTGTTTCAAGCCAGAACCAAACAAGGTAAAATATGAAATACCTTACCAGATTCATTTTGACTCTTAACAGAACTTTAATACGTTTGTCACTTAATTTCATATAACAAGATTCACAAGTTACCCGATGAACTAGTTGTTGTTTTTCTTTACTTTACTATTATTTTAAAAACTCCTTTCGTGTCAAAAAAGGTCGTCTAAAAATCATTGTCAAGAACAAAGGCCATTAATAGACAAAAATTTAGACTTCAAGGAAGTGTCTTTAAATAAATAATATTGTTAAGAATGTTTATTCACTGTAGTTAAATTTATGATTAAAATATTCTGAATTGAAGCATTTTCTAAAGTTTTTTAAATAGGAATTTTTATTAAATTAGTTTTCTCCGATTTGGATTTTTGAGTTGGCCCAAACTCCCCAAGCCTTAAAACTAAAACACACAATAGTTATTTTTCAGTGTAAATTAAATTTCGCGTATTAATCCAGAAAATTAGAGAGTTATTTACGTGATAAAATTTTCTTAGTCAATCTCAAAACGTGTCCAGCTTACTCGTTCTTCGCTTTCTGTCTCGTGTTGATAAAAACCCACTTGGCTTTTATTTCGTATTCCAGCGTATTGGTCTTGTCGAGTGCCAACGAAAGGGTTTTCCCAAAAAGTAAAGAGAATTTTAATTGCAATAATCGAATAATGACTTCTAGTCATTTTCCTAAGACTTGTGGAAAAGATGAATTCCACATTAAAGGAAGACAACCTCATTAGATTAAAATTCTTGCTTCTAAAAATCCTAGAAAAGTCTTTCTTCATAGGTAATAATAAACAAATGGAAACCAATAGTCAAATTTAAACAATACATCGTATGAAAATCTAAAAGATATTAAATCAAAAGCATTGAAAAATTAATCAATTTTAAGGATCAAATCACAACAAAGAAACCAAGTTATTTACCGAGGGACTCCTTGTTTTGATTTAGATTGGGATCTACCTAAGCTTATTATGTGTTCATAGAGAAATTTTGAATTTGCAAAATGTAAATACTAGATGATTGTATTAACTTGATACTAAAACTGGTAGTAATTAAAATTGATCTGGATGTTTATTTGCTTTCAAAAACCTGGAAAAATTATCTTCCTTATAGGTACGTTGAGTCTTCTTTGTTATATTTTATTCTGTACTGTATTTTGTATTTACGCTTGTTAATTTTCAGTATGTAAAAAATTAAGTATATTCATTTTTCCGTATTATAGTAACAACCTCATAGAATTCGAAAAAAAACACCAAAAAATATACAGAAGGATAAATTTTTAAGTCAATGGCTTCTACAGTCAGAAATAAATGCTTATATATAAATGGGTAGTTTATATTGTATAGTTTAAAGTATAGAAATTAGAATTGCCTTGGTCAAGAGTCCATGTTGTACAGTATAACGTACATGAATTAGAATTGCCTTGGTCAAGAGTCCATGTTGTACAGTATAACGTACATGAATTAGAATTGCCTTGGTCAAGAGTCCATGTTATACAGTATAACGTACATGAATTAGAATTGCCTTGGTCAAGAGTCCATGTTGTACAGTATAACGTACATGAATTAGAATTGCCTTGGTCAAGAGTCCATGTTGTACAGTATAACGTACATGAATTAGAATTGCCTTGGTCAAGAGTCCATGTTGTACAGTATAACGTACATGAATTAGAATTGCCTTGGTCAAGAGTCCATGTTGTACAGTATAACGTACATGAATTAGAATTGCCTTGGTCAAGAGTCCATGTTGTACAGTATAACGTACATGAATTAGAATTGCCTTGGTCAAGAGTCCATGTTGTACAGTATAACGTACATGAATTAGAATTGCCTTGGTCAAGAGTCCATGTTGTACAGTATAACGTACATGAATTAGAATTGCCTTGGTCAAGAGTCCATGTTGTACAGTATAACGTACATGAATTAGAATTGCCTTGGTCAAGAGTCCATGTTGTACAGTATAACGTACATGAATTAGAATTGCCTTGGTCAAGAGTCCATGTTGTACAGTATAACGTACATGAATTAGAATTGCCTTGGTCAAGAGTCCATGTTGTACAGTATAACGTACATGAATTAGAATTGCCTTGGTCAAGAGTCCATGTTGTACAGTATAACGTACATGAATTAGAATTGCCTTGGTCAAGAGTCCATGTTGTACAGTATAACGTACATGAATTAGAATTGCCTTGGTCAAGAGTCCATGTTGTACAGTATAACGTACATGAATTAGAATTGCCTTGGTCAAGAGTCCATGTTGTACAGTATAACGTACATGAATTAGAATTGCCTTGGTCAAGAGTCCATGTTGTACAGTATAACGTACATGAATTAGAATTGCCTTGGTCAAGAGTCCATGTTGTACAGTATAACGTACATGAATTAGAATTGCCTTGGTCAAGAGTCCATGTTGTACAGTATAACGTACATGAATTAGAATTGCCTTGGTCAAGAGTCCATGTTGTACAGTATAACGTACATGAATTAGAATTGCCTTGGTCAAGAGTCCATGTTATACAGTATAACGTACATGAATAAGAATTGCCTTGGTCAAGAGTCCATGTTATACAGTATAACGTACATGAATTAGAATTGCCTTGGTCAAGAGTCCATGTTATACAGTATAACCTACATGAATTAGAATTGCCTTGGTCAAGAGTCCATGTTGTACAGTATAACGTACATGAATAAGAATTGCCTTGGTCAAGAGTCCATGTTGTGCAGTATAACGTAAATGAATTAGAATTGCCTTGGTCAAGAGTCCATGTTGTACAGTATAACGTAAAATACAGTGTAACGAAAATGTAACTACTGTTTTTTATAAGCGTCTGTAGTATTGTGAATATTACAAGTAAAATACGTTTTTAGGCATTTGCTTTATTTGGCTATTACATACACTCAATCAAATTTTCCATTTTATTTATACCAGATGTATAATACCTAAATCTCCAGTTTCCTACTTTAAATCACTTTGTCAAGGGAACCACACAAAATTTTAGGGAGACAACACAGATTTCAAAGTTTTCTACTTTTTGATTTACAGTTTTAAAAATATAATACTTCATTATCCCTTACGCTTTTTAATGTATGTTATTATTTCATTATTTTTTTCACTATATTTGTTTCACTTTATTCTAGATTGTTTTCAGTTGTTAATCCTACTTAGCTACGTTGCCTAGGTATGTAGTAGATATGAAAAAATTTAAACCTAATGTTCATTTTTCATATACTGCTAGTAAAATCATTAAATGTTCTACACGAAGCTAATGAAATAGCACAACGTATATAAACCGTAGTACAATCTTCAAATACAAATAACATTGCCCGGCATTTATCCATGAAATAGTTTTTCATAAGTTAAATGTGTCTACGGTACCCTATACCCCTAAAAAAGGCTTCTCGTGTATTATTTCTTAAAGCTGTTGAGCGTCTAAGAACAAGCAGCGTGTTGCTTAAAAATTAGGGGTATTGCTCTCCTCTTAGATTGGAAAAAGGTGAAAACGAACAGGCTTTCGCGTTTCGAAAAATATAACTGCTACAGTTTGATATTTGACAAAAAGGGATTAAGGACTTACTAATCAAAGTTGTCTTAGATAAGAAAAATGATATCGTTATCTTCAAAAAGTCTTCATCATCGGTAAATGAACCTTTAAAGGACATATGAAATCTTCTTACATTTCAGTACACTTGAACACCTCTAAGCTGCTTTCAATAGTAATGAGATGTACACAGGACATTAAGATCTTTCAATTTCAGCTTTATTAATGCCTGATTGTCATACAGACAGGGAAGGTGAAATAACATTATAAAGAATGACATTCTCTACAGATCTAGTCAAAACCGGAGACGCCAAGTCGCGACCACTGTCCACAGAGCTGAAATGAGGAGCGGAATTATGGGATAAGCTTTGTCTGAGAGAGATTTTATAAATTAAACGCATGCGTCGTTCTCTTAAAACACTTGTATTTGCCGATTCGTGTTTCTCTTGTTTAGTATTAGGGGGAGTGATAAGCTCCAGTTGTGTTGATTATATTACAACTGTTTCTGCTCAACTTTAAAATTTGATCACAAACCCCCAAAAGTAATGGTATTAGATACAGCTGGTGAAGACAATTGGCAATATTTTGCAAATCTATATTAAAAGTATATTAAATGTAAAAATGTGAATTCCTGTACTAACGCAGTAAAGACGTTCCTTATAAATCGTGGGTAGAGACTGAGATCAACGTTATGGTAAGACTTTTTGAGAATGGTTGTTTAAATAGAAACAAGAGCAACTGTCAAAATAGTTCTGACATATTTGACGTCATTTTAGTCATTTATTCTAACTCGGCACATAACACTGTGTTAAATAAAACCTAAAGTATCACATTAGGTCTATTTAAAGACAAATCTTTTCAAAACGTGATTGGACTCTTTCCTATTTTTGCCAATGTGTGATGCTGCCAATAAACGTGGACGGGGAATGGGATTTTGATTTATGTTCATCCCATACATTTGTATCAGAATAATAATAATACCTAAAACTATATATACATTATATTTACACCAGGGGTTTCTAAGCTGTAGATAGAATTTATTAGACCTCCAAATTAAAGTCCATTTTCGTGCCTTCCTTTCCTTAGGAAAACATGAAAATAAGGATGAAAGGACCCTCTAAAATGTTTCTATCAACATTTTTTAGACATAAAATATTTGTTGTACAAGTTTATTTTTTATTACATATCATGTATTTTATATCGGTATAGATAGCTTTTAAGACGTTTGAATTTAGTGTCCTTATCTACACAAATCAAGTCATTCTACTAGATCTTTTATTTAAAAATAATTGTCTATCAACTAATTTTTGTGTTTGTGACAGAAAAGAGTTTCGTGGTTTCAAAAAATAGAGTTAAGTACTTGGAAGGTAAGAGTAAAGCGCGTCACTATTCACATTGGAAAATATAAGTTTTTATAACTTTATTTATCCTAAAGGTCTCCTGTCTAGCGTGATGTGAAAATTACAAACAAATGTAATGTTCTCCTTTGAATACTAATGGTCAGAGTATGGTGTGTGTATCGTTTCAAGCCGAAATCAACTACTGTCAACAAGGAAATGGGCCAATACTAATGGATATTGGTATAAAATTTTCTAGTCATTTAATTATCTGAACTTTCATGCTAATTGAATGGGATAAAGTGTGGCGGAATTAGTAAAAAATTTCTCTATATAAAGAACTTTGCCATTGAAATAAGGATACAATATGTATATTTTACATACATTACATTAGAGGTCGTAGAAAAAATCAGCAAACTAAAAAAGTTCTACTTGGAATACAAAGCAATCCACATTGGTGAAATTTTTGCAAAAGCTCTCTATCAGACAAAAGATATTTAAAAATCACTGCAATGTTTGTAAAAAGGAGGCCTTATCTAATATCTTATAACCAGACCTAGATGAATCAACTTATGCCACTAAATTCAGACGTTTGATCTGTGGAAGTGTTGTTTCATTTACAGACGAAGTTCTATCTATCACTGTCATCAGTACATATATCAAAAATGCTGAATTTGAAAATGTGGCGCGCCAGGCTGCTTAAATCCAATGATCCAGCAAGAGGGGAAGCCAGTAACTAACCTCACCTTATTTTTGCCTCCACAATCATCTTAACATTTTTCTTATACAGTAGTACTACAAAAAATTCCTCAGTATAAACCAAACAGGATTGTGTAACTTTCTGCGAGCTAATCAATTTTAACCACTTATTGTGTCTGGGAATAACTTCACATTTCTTATTATGCAAAGGAAACCGTCCTCTTTCTCTCAGATGAATTGTAGTTACCTGCAAAGTTTAGTGTTGATTTTTAATGAAAATTAAGTAAAAATTTAGTCAATTTTTATTCCGAAACTCGGAAACAATTTTCTTTCACTGGAGATGAATTGGAGTTACTCGGAAACAATGCAAAGTCCATTGTGGATTTTTACTGAAAATTAAGTGAGAGTTTGGTCAATTCTTATTCCGATAGTCGTTATTTTAATTGTGCACGTGTGTCGGGGTGGGGAGGGGGTGGGGGTGGTTTTCTTTGTTTTCTTAAAAGGTCATCTTTAGGGTGACCTTTGAAGGAAACATTCACCAAAAAACTTCTCTGTTCTCAAAAAGGGAATAAAAGTTGGTGGCAATTAGGAAATAATGACAAGATGGTAATTGTACAAAAAAAATATTTTCTTCTTCCTCGTTGGTAACAGACAATGGGAGTTGGCAACAATCGTCCTGTTTTTTGGAGTGAATGTTGGAAAAACATGGCATATTTTTTGTTATTTTTCATTTAGATCCCCTTAATATTAAAAGCAATCGGAGTTTGATCCTGCCAATAATAGTTGCCCTTAAAAAGCAGTTTATTAAATAGTTAGATTCTATGATGCTGGTAAAATAATCCTTGACTCATAAAGAGTTACATTGATATTATTGTTTATAAATTTGAATATTTCAATTGAAATCATATTCATTTGATTTTTTGCTGGCACTCGCCTTGNAGTTGGCAACAATCGTCCTGTTTTTTGGAGTGAATGTTGGAAAAACATGGCATATTTTTTGTTATTTTTCATTTAGATCCCCTTAATATTAAAAGCAATCGGAGTTTGATCCTGCCAATAATAGTTGCCCTTAAAAAGCAGTTTATTAAATAGTTAGATTCTATGATGCTGGTAAAATAATCCTTGACTCATAAAGAGTTACATTGATATTATTGTTTATAAATTTGAATATTTCAATTGAAATCATATTCATTTGATTTTTTGCTGGCACTCGCCTTGATCCAGACCCAAGAACAAGGCCAACGAAAGTCAAAGTACATTGTTATCAAAACAAAAAAACAAAGACATAATCGAGAAAGCCTACCACTTTTTTGTGATTGGCTTAAGAAATCAAAAGAAATTGATGAAATCCCAACATTTTTTGTTGCTGACTATCTAAAACAATTGAAGAACATATAAGAATGATTTTTGTCTACAAAGAGAAAGTAATAAGAGTTGAATATGAATTTCCTCCAAAATTCCTAAATGGAATTTCCTGGAAATAATGGAAATACCTGGCTTTGCCAGTTATTTTGAACTGTTTTAGCTCGAAATTTCTACTGCATTCGCGGTTCAGCAGTGGTCTCTATACTGTACCCGATATTCAAGTTTTGTACCAGGAATCTCTTTTAATTTAATGACCCATCTTTTCACTGAATACAAATTTACAAGTTTGAATTAGCTTGCGACGACGAAAATCTTTGTTTCTTCTTAAATACTAAAACGCATCAAAATACAGGATTTGCGTCTCCCAGTCAGAACAGAGGCTTTGTAATTCTTAAAGAGTTTTAACGTATTTTGCACTGCATTTGAAAGTAAACCAAAAACATCAAGCACCACTTGTCTTTACAAATGAAATACTATTTACATATGATAAACGTTTCTTTTGGCCAGGCTGTGTTAATTGCTTTGAAAATACAGGTCCAGGGAAGTCAAAATGATGCATGAGGAATTTGCATTTACTTGCTCAAATTCAAATTTAAGTGAAATATCTTCTGATCAACACAGATAAATATTTAATACTACATTATTTCTCTTCTCTGGAGAAGCATAAATTGAAAGGGGAGTACCAATAGTATGAATCTTTGCTATTCTTATTAATTTTACCTTTAATACGTACTTTATTTACAACTGTAAAGAAATGTTGAACAATTTCAGTAGTATTAAACATTTTATCTTCTCTAGATCTTTCATAGGAGTCTTATATTTAATCTATTGGTTAGTCTGTTTTTAAAAATATTGGCTCTTTATATGGTGCTAGAAAGTACCTTCCACCTGTTTTGTATCTCTTTTATTCTACAATCCGTCCTTTTCGGGAGTAATGGTGTCGCATTTGAAAGGTGCTCCTTTATCTCATCCCTACGTTCTTTATCAGCTTCAGAGACGTGTTTGTAACGTGATAGGTCCAATCTTGCTGTTACTCCTCAACCTTTAGCTGTTCGACCAAATATGGTTTGTAATGTGTTATCATGAAAAGTGTCCTAATTACCTTTCCTCACTAGTGCCAGCTTTGTTTGCTGCATCTCGTATGGCTCGTTTCTTTCAAAGTCTTTACCCTTATGCAGTTGTTGCCCCTCGTTGTAAAAACCTTTTTATGAATATAGCTTTTTACCTCTAATGGACAGATTGTGAAACTGTTTGGCTTTTGAGTACTTTCTTTTATTCATATGACTTGAATGATTTTTTGTATAAAGCTAACATTTATCTGTTGGCTCAAGCTTTTTTTACCTTCTTCTCCCTTTCTTTTTATGTCTTTACTTCACAGTTCCATGCATTTAATAGCTAAATGTATTGTGTGATTCTTAACCACAGAAAAATAGAGATGCTTAAATCAAACAGATGCTTTTTACCCTGTGCCATTAGATAGGGAAATGACTCAAAGAGAGATTTCTTTTCAATCTGTGAAAGGTTTGATGATAGAACTGTACTCCTCCGTGGTAGTAATATTGTTGATGTTGACTCAAAATCCTAAATTTTGTAATATCAATAGACATCAGCAAAAATTGCTTTTCCTCTCTCAGTATGTGTTAAAATGTACAATTGTGGTATAGATGCGTAGATCTTTTTTATTAAAAGGTTGAGCTTATCGCCTAGACGGTAAACCAAAAGTATCGTTGTATTAGTCTATGTTTTTTTATTTCATGGATATTGCATGTGTCAGTCTTTGTCATATCCAATGTGCTGGGTAAAAAATGTTAACTCTTTTAGAATTTGTAGAACAGTTGCAAACACAATTTCCAAGGATTAAGTCCCTCATAGTTGTTGAGCATCTGTAAGACGCCAGTTGATACTTCATTGAACCTGGTAGAATTGTAACCTTCGGGAGGCTGGATTTGGGAACCACTGTTGAGTAGAATCAACCTACTGCCTAGGCTTGGTCAGTACTTATAATATGGCGTGGAAGAGAACTGGGGACCTCACCAGGTATTAACCCAAGAATAAACATGAATGTGTGACACTATGAAAATTAATATAACTGCATTAATGAGAGTAGTGCTGCTAAGGGGTAGACTATCTCGCTAGGTCATTGGATTAATAGTGGAGTGCAGGTGATGTCGGTCCATCATCAGGCGACTGCAACTTCTTCCAAACACACAGGATGTCAAAGGAGGTTAAGGTGGCAACGTGGAACGTTAGAACTATGTACCAGGCAAATAAAAAGACTAGCATAGAACAGGAAATGAGAGGACTAAAACTAAAACTATTGGGTTTGAGCTAGGTGAAATGGCCGGGTGTTGCCTGCGTGGAAATTCTAAGAATTCGATATTGCAAATGCAAACATCTGTATCTTATGAAAGAGTATATTTCCTGTAGAACATCATCAAAGTTCATAAACGTAAATGAACAGACTCACAAGAATCTAGATCACACAAAGGAATAATGTCTGTGATCTAGATTCTTGGTAAATTGGTTAGGTTATATTCAAGACTATTTGTAATGTTAAGTTGGCAGTTTGTTCAGAATATTTTTTTTCAATTTTTAGTACCACGTAAATCCTGGATTTACTGGAATTTTTTTTTGTTTCGCTTTTTTCGCCATACCTATAAAATCCCCAAGACATTAATTCTTTTGGCATTCTTCCTTTTCTTTTTTACAACATTCGGAAAACATCTCAAAACAGCTTATGTTTATGTTTTTGTTCATGCTTAGATTGTTGCATTTTTAAATCCATTTCTATTTACGTTAAACCGGTACAAATATTTACTTCATAACTTCCATGCGGTTGACCTAAGGTAATCTTTATTTTCATAGTTTCTGTTGAAAGCTCTCTCCCTCTCCACAGGGGTAAATTCAAAGTATATACATTTCTTTACTTCTCAGTAACTTTTCGGTAGTGTTCCAATTATGGAGTAAACACCAGCTGTTTCTGTAGGCATGACAACGCTATATTGGAATTGTCTGCTTTAGTACTTTCTCACATCTACTACACACCAAGCATCTACTCAGCTTTATCTGCAAGTTCAAGGTCTCTCCTCCGTACAGTAGCACTGTCAAGTACACTTTTATATTGACTCTTCAATGATTTTTTTTACCTCAAAACAACCCCTACATTTCCCTGTATTTTTCCACCCTGTATTTTCTTTCCTTCACTTCTTTTTTACAATCTCCAGTATGTTGTCTAATTTTACTGGTAAGTTCTTTTTAATAATTCTTCTTTGTTCTACTTTACACTTGTTTGGTTTTGCTTTACAGTCTTGAAGACTAATCCAGTTATTTTGTTTAGTCATCATAAAGTATGTTTGTATCCATAGCTGCTGTAGGAGAGCTGTTGATCCATCTTCTTTTTTGATTTACTCGTGTAACTTAGAAATGCGGAACTCACAAAAACTGCAATATTTCTTCACCTTCGTCATTCTGTATCCTACAACAAAAGCCGTTATTTATTCTACCATAACCGTCTGAATTGTACTACCTCAATTCTATTTCTTGTTTCAGCATAATAGAAGAATCTATAGAAAACATTAATATTTTGACTGGCTTCCGTATCCTCTTTTGTGTTGAAGAAGCCTGAGGCTCTCTTATTCTTTTAAGAGTTTCAATCCTTCCACAAGTTGGTGATTCTCATTTGAGGATCTAAAGCCAACATTGTTCACCACCTGCTCCTTTAGTCCTAGTAGTGAATCCTTTTGTTGTATTCTTACCCTTATTTCTACATTAAGCTATTGTACTTAGTGCCCCTAAGCTACTCTTTGAGACAGGAGACGTGTGCTTACAATGTACTTTCTGGCCTTATTCACATTTAAATTTATGAACTTTACTTAAAAAATTAAGGCAAAATGTTTTGCTCTATGCACTTACTGATTTCGTTATTTTCCTTCTTTTGATAAAAAATTTAGAAATAACTTCAGTAAAAAAAATTAGCAGACACCTGTGACATTTATTCTAAGTTCTTACTCTAAAAATTAAGACAATGTTTTTGCTCTTGCACTTGCTGATTTCGGTGATTTTCTTATTTCACTATAAACCCAGAACCAATTTCAATATTCTAAAGGTTTACCAGTGAAAAGAAGTTACCAAAAATGCCTTTTTAGGAACCGGCATGTTTAAAGATTATTGTCTTATATTTATTTTTTCCTAAAATATTGCTTTTTCTCTACATTCATCACCGTAAAGTACAGATCACGATTAAAATTATGATAATAAAAGGAAAGTCATTTCTGGGAAGCTCTTTCCAGTAAAATACAGCTGTTCTGATCACGAGCTATAGCTTCGAATGGCGCGGAAGACAGAAGACCTTTATCGTTTACACAAATGATCTAATTTTCATACCAGAGGCCAAAGAAACAGCTCATGTTCTTCTTTATTTTATTTCAATGTTTATACAGATCAATATCAACCAATGCCTTGTCCCTCTAATAAAAGCTCTCCGCAGGATAGTACCCAGAATTTTTTTAATAACAGTATAAGAGTTACTTAGCTAACACGCGAAGCAGATTGAACAGTTTTCTAAATATCAATCACCTTCGGTTCTTTTGTCTTTAAGACCTCTGCACTCTAGCTCCTGAAACAATTAGTGGTCACCAAACCTAAAATTCCAGCACCAAGGATTAATTGAGCAATTTTTCATAGATAATTTTGATTGCACTCTTTCTCTTTCCAGCACTTTGTTTCTACAGTATGTGCTAATGATAGTACTGTACTTGGCAGATATATTACTAATCAGATAATACATTTGTCATTTGACAGGCTAAATTAGAACCAATTAGGATTGACAAAAGGAACCAGTGTTTGAAAACTACCAACTTTCTCTGTATAACGTAGAATGACTAGATTGTAATTCCGAGCAATATTTATCATAAAAAGATGGAATGTTATCTTCTTTACGCTCTTTGTGAGGTCCACAGACAGCAGCTGCTATCCATTTGACATTATCCGAAAAATCATGGAGATGAAACAATAGAAAAAAAACCAATTAAAAGAACAATTTTGCTTCAGTGCACAAGATAAAAAGAAGTAGGAACTAAACATCAAGAAAATATCATAAAAATACTCAACATAGAATATGCAACTGTAAAACAGACCGAAAAGAAGAGAAAAACCAAATTACGAAGAGACACAAAAAAACACAAAATGTAGAACTACTTAACAAAAAGCAGCATTATAGAAAAGCGTTGGTACAAATACCTGTGGACAGAAAGCAACAGTGAATTATAATATATTCTATTTAAACAAAATAAAAAACACGAAACATAATAGGCATTACAGAAAGTCTGAAAGTACATCTGGGTGAAATGAAACGTGGCAAGTGATTAACACCGTCAATACATTTTCCAAGTTCAAGATACTTATCAGGAGTACTTATTGGATATGAAACATATGAATGGCATAAAAGATCGTAGATAGCTACATTTGGGTATATGCCTACTTGTGTATAATAATCCCAACTCTTTTCTTTCTGTGTGGAAACCTACAGTTGTCTATTATGATGCAACTAATTTCCATGGAAAAAGGCAACATAAGATCAAAATGTGAAGAAGCACGCATTATAGAATGGGCAGATATGCCGTCTACGCATGCAAGGAACAAATATATTTTCAAACAACGGCGTGAAAGAAAGAAAATTGAAAACTTGATGTCACATTTAATAAAAATAATAACGAAAACAAGCATTAAAAGTGGCATAAATGGAATTATTCTACGGATACTTAGTTGCAAAGGGGAAAGCTATGAAATAAGAAATAAATCATAAAACACTAGATACATACATCGGTTTGGCAAGAGATATTTACTGTTTCTGAATATTTGCTTACGAAAATAATACTTGAAACAACTAAATTCTGGATGCAAGAATCAAAATTTTGTATAGTAATACACTAATCTATTATGAGAGAAATTTGAAGTAAAGTGGGAATATTTAGAATTATATCTATGGATGTTTAAAATATCAAAGCTATTTTGCTGCTTTATATGTCTATCTTCCCTAATAACATGTAAATGTTCTTTGACATCCTGTTCAAGCTTTCTCTCTGGCTCTCCAATGTACACCAAATTACAGCTGCTACACAAGACCACATGGACAAAGCAGATTGGTTTGTGGTTCTTAACCTATTTTCTTTTCTTTTGTGTGGTATTTTTTTGGTTTTGTCTCTTCCTTTTTCCTTCATTTTTCCTTCTTTTTCCACAGTATATTTGGGTTTGACAAGAGTTTGTTTAAAGTTTTGTTGAGTAGAACGTATAGAAGAATAATCACTGCTGGAAAATTCTGGGTAGGAGTTTATGAATACTTGCTATATTGGGAGGATTACCATTACACTATTAAGAACCGGGTTTAAGTAATTGGTACGTTACAAAGAAGTTGGTTAGGTTTTCATTAATGAAATAATTAATTTTGTAGTTTGTTACAAGCCTACATTTACCAGCTCGTTCATATTGAGATTCTATAGTTCTTCAAAGATCCACATACTGACCATACTCATGCATGATTACAAACATAAAGAGTATTGAAGGCCAGTCAGCATATTTTCATTTGTCAGGACACTTAAGACGCAGTGTTGAATAAGAGTAAATATCTTATTATAATTGTAATGGTAACAACTATCAATAAGTGAAAACTCGTCCAGTTGCTGTTTGTTACTCCCATAGCAAAGATTTATTTTCTTTCTGAAGCAACTAGATCGAACGCCTGAATAATTTGCGTAATATTTGTATATAGAATTCAGTAAAGAAGCCAAGACAACCAATTTCGCTGACTCACGTACTCTATTTTAATATGATACCATCGAAACTTTGTCTTGATACACATTGTGCAACACCAGATTTTAGTACGCATAGGTGCAACTATCTGCAGTCTAATCAGACATGTAAATCTAATATTACAGAAAACAAAACAAGACATATCATTCTAAGAAATCTTAAAAATGTTTAGTATACACAAAAATCATGGGAGAAAACTTTAAAAGTGAGACAAATATTGGCAGACCAAAGTGGTATGAAAGAGTCAGGGTTAAAAACAAAGATTTTGAATATTGTTAATCATCTTTACTTACACACACTACTTTCCAGCACACTATGAAACTCATGATATAGGAAAGACACTAACAGATACATCAGGTAATCTTCATGACTCGGTCTAAAACAAAGTAATGCATATCAACTGTACCACACTATAAACTTTCTTTGTTATATTGGTTTTGTGATCTTGAAAAAAACTTATTAAAATCGAATTCAACGAGTCCTACAGCTGCAAAGAATCAAAGAGACTGCGTAAAAAAAGTAAATTTATAATGCTATCTAAATCCTGAGTCTCATTACGAGGGAGGAATCATGAAATGCGTAAATATCTATTTGTATGCATTGTAGACATTGGAAATGTCAACTTTCTTCAATACCTGTAAAGAAATGTAAAGAGTTCAGGGTAATAAATAAAAGTTGTTTTGCATCATAGATGTACAGAGAATAGTACCATTTTGAGTTAGAGAGTTGGTTTGTTTGGGTAAAAACAAGTGTCAGGATGAGAAAAAAAGTAATATGGTTATTTGAGTGTATGCAGAGAGTATTGAGTTACATTAAATTCAAACCTGTAAAGAACAGTAGTGTTTTTTAGTTACTGATTACGATATACCTTGTTTAAATATTATTAAATAAATAAATAAATATAAGAGACAAAAAGAAGTAGGGGAACAAGAAGTTCCAAAACATGCAGGCCAAAAAATATGAGAAAATAGAGGAAGAAAAAGTGATATGGGGGAAGGGATTTTAAAAAAATGAAGACCTTAGCATGGTCTTCAATGAATTCAAAGCAACATCATACAAAGACTCAGACTGTTTAGCGGATTTTGTCTTGTCAAGAGGAAAATAGCTGACTTACCCAATCTTTTACACTACTTGTTAAAAACATTTCTAGTAAAGACCAAGAAGCATCTATTGTGAGAAAGTAAATAAAGAAAGGAGAGAATATTTGGCTTGAATAAATAAGACAAGATCCAGAAGGCGGCCAGGGACATCAAAATAGTAAATAGTTACATTTTCCTATAGATGGTAATATTCTCTGTAAAACACTGATGTAAAGTTTAAAAGATCGAACACAACCTCTAGCGATGAAAAATTAATGTAACAGATGGAGCTTTAGTCTGTTTGGAGACTAACATGGTCATCATCATTAATTTATCCTATATAGCTGGATAAGTTCCTGTTGTAATGAGAAAAGCTTTGCAAAATTTGTCAAGTATATAGCAATGAAAAGGACTTGGAAAGACTAAATTTAAACCACAGTAATGCTAAGAAGAAATTCATTTTAAGTTGCGAAATTAGAATTGATATTGATTACATGAAACTATAAGAACCTGGTATAATGCTAGCATTGAAAGTTGGATGTTTAAAGAATATTTTAAGTAAAACCAGACACACCTAAGTACCTTTGAAGAAAATAGGATCTTCAGCATTAAATTAGTTGATGTTTTATAATGCTCAAAAAAAAAGAAAAGTTTAAATGCCAGTTTCCTCAAGAGAAGTTTAATATGCATTATTTACAAATTGGCGTAAAAGAGATTAGGATGCTACAGAAATGTGGTATACGACAGAAATACACTAAGAAAAAAATAAAGTATGCAGCAAGGAAAGAAATGACGGCAATTCCATGTCGAATTTACCAAACAAGAACACTAATGGGGACAAGACGTGAACAAAAAGCAAAGTTTGTTTGCCACGTAAAGAGACAAAGATGCCACAGCCAAGTGATAGCAAAAGTAAGTCAAGAAAAGAAAAAGAAAAGATTGAATGGCTTGAAAAATGGATAAGAATAATGTCATCAGCAGTGACTTTGGTTATTGATCCAGGGTGTCAACCCTAGTAGGCACAATACAGAATGACGGTAATTTTGATAATTATTTTGACAATGAAAATTACGATTGGTTAACAAACAACTATACAAAAAAGTAATTATGAATAAAAACTATATTATTTCTTAATCTTCTCTGAGGATAAATTTTCTAAAAAGGTTGAAGAAATCTGGTGACATTCCACACCCTTGTCTTAGTCCTCTCCGGATCGGGACCCATTCATGGAGAGTCTTATCAGAAAGGCAAAAGGCCGCTCTTTGCTTGGTACAAAAGTTTTTGACGATTCTAAGGTCTTTATCATCAATCTGGATGTCCTGTAACAAAGCGAGTAAGCCGTTGTGCTTACCCCTGTCAAAGTCCTTTCTGTAATCAATGTGTTCCTGGTATAGGTCCTGCTGGTATTTTATTGCCCTTTGAGAGAGTGTTTTGAGTTTGAAGATTGCGTTTCCTGTGTCTCTTTCTTTCATGCAACCAACCGATAGTCTCAAATTTCAGGTAGCAGTTTACGCCTTAATTTTTGAAGTGCTATTTTCATTATATGTGTATTTCTAAAGAAATGGACAAGGAGGTAAAAAAAAACCTTGACAGAAGTTTGTATAGTGTATATGCTTTCTGTTATTTTCCGTCAGTCTATGTCATAAAGTTCAAAATATGTGCATAAAAGTCTTATCGACATTCAGATTATTTGTTAATAACGGCTTCAAATAAAATAGCTTAATAAATCATCAACATCCACCCCATTTCTTCACCAATAGAGTCATTGCGACAAAGCCCACTTATGATAGCCAAAACAGGCAATCATAATCACCGTAAGGTTGGGATGAACACTTGCTTACCCCCTGAAATTTGTGCAAAGGACGTTTTTCAAATTTCACTGGTGCTGCTTCTAAATCTAAGCCCAGTAAACTTGATTATCCATTGGCTTTAGAGCATTTTTCAAATCTGACTTGTGCTCCTGACCTCAAATAGCCCTGAAAACTCAGAAGACCATTGGTTTAAGTTAATTTTATAAGATTTGACTGGTGCTCTTCAGAAAACTGAGTCGTGTGGAATTGGCATATTTGCAGGAATACGTAAAATTGAGATCACTGTGAAGCACGTCACTAAAATGTGAGATTTTATGTACCGGTAAATAACAGTCGATCTGGAAACCAAGGATATGGAAGATAAAGGTAGAGATGGAAATGGGTATTCGGATAGGGCGTGACTAGGAAGTTAATAAGAACGCATTGAAGCTAAAAAAAGTTATAACATATGGCATTTCCGAAAATTTGACTGTTGTAACTGCACTCCTTTCAGGCGTCCTGATCCATCCTTGAGTTCAAGAGAATATTTCCATTGAGAAAGGTTATTGGCGAAAAAAGGAATGTCGGTAAAACAATAAGAAGCGATACAAAGATTGGCACCATCATTTTGAATACAATAAATCTGTACCTCGTTGTTTTAATTCAAAAAAGACTTTTTGCTTCTTGATATAAGTGTGTTTTGTTGAAAGAAGGACAATTGAAGCCGTAACAGTAAATAATACATCTTAGATATATAGATATTTAACTTACTTTCAAAGTTTGCATTCAGATTTTTGATAAAACTCATTAATTAGACTTTATAGCTCTCCTGGTATATGACTAATATTAATATTGCCTGTTTTTATTGCCTTGACTGTATCAAATTATGCTTTCTACAATTTCCTTTTACAACTTTGAAAAGCTTCATAGATTAAATATTGCCCTATTTTTAGCTGGAAAAGTATCTTTGTAAATATAATTGTTTATGCATGTGTTCTTGTGTGTGTTTGTGTGTTAAATTGCTATATAGTTTCATGACAGTTCTTCTCAGGTCATTTCGTGTACTTCTTAAGGTAAATTTTCGTGTCATAAGTGGCATCTCCCATACACTAAAATGCCTCTTGAATTTGCACATGCAGTTCATTTCAGGTCATTTCGTACATTTCTTAAGTTACCTAGTCATTTCTCAGCAGTGATAATTAGCACTGATGACAACTTCATCGTACGTTTTACCACCTAAATGTCAAATAAATTTTGGGAGGTTTAATTTTTCTTTGAAGTGGATTTTTTAATTGTAACGAAAAGACTGCAATGGAAAATATAATGATGGCAGTTCTTAAATTTCAAAATAATTTTCATCAAGCTCTAATTAGTGTCCTAAGATCTTAATAATTGGGATGTTTAATGGTAGAAGCATTAGTCAGATGAAATAGTATTAATAAATCTGAACTTATAGAATCCTTTGTAAATTCATAATAGATCATTTAGTTTGGGATTAGAAGCCAGCGGAATTCGTTTTGATTATGCCAAAAAGGAGCAGAAAACTCTTCTCTATTTATTTTTGGCATTACTAAAATATTATTAAATCTAACAGACTAGTATTTCCCAAACCTCGTCCAATATATATCAGATGCGTCATGACGGATGTAGTGGCAGTTTACAAGTCGTTAATTGTCAGCTTAACATGCGGGAGGCTTTAGAGACGAGGTTAAACTGTGATCCTGGAAGAGGAGCACTTATTTGTTTTTATGCTATAAGTAACATATTTTTTAGTTTGTACATGGTTTTGGAACTAGAAGTGACGCGAGGAGAAAAACAAAAAATCAAAAATAAGAGAAAAGAAGAAAATAATAATCTCTTAAATGTGTGAA
Source organism: Morbakka virulenta (assembly GCA_003991215.1). Lineage (NCBI taxonomy): Eukaryota > Metazoa > Cnidaria > Cubozoa > Carybdeida > Carukiidae > Morbakka > Morbakka virulenta. The sequence continues at coordinate 341,541 of RDPX01000027.1, forward strand.
ACGGTGAAAAGAAAAGAAGAAGAAGCAAAAAGATTAGGACAAGAGATAAGAGCTGACCTTAGATTTAAGAACATTCAATTCATGTGAAGGATGAGAGCATTGTAAAGCCAAAGAATTTCACAACCTAACTGTGCAAGAAAAGAAACTACATTCAGAGATTGATTCATCACAAAGAGGAGCAACAACTTTATGAGAATAAACGTATTGAGAGAAGTGAGTCTCATGGGTTGCAAGAAAGTGGCCTGGCACTTACAAAAAAAGAATATTTGAACAGTTCCCATTATAATTTTCCATCAATTAGATTAAGATTGGGGAATAGGAGCAAGGTTTGAGGCTAACGATTTGAACTCGAACAAATACATCAAGATGATGGAGAACTCGTCCAGATGTGACAATAGTACTCCTTGCTTGGACAGATCGTAGGTTTATAGAAATGCAAAATGGTCTCAGGCGTAATGTATTCTCTAGCACAATACAAAGAACCAGCCATTTTGAAAATAGATTTATCAATAGATAGAATACAAGTACGAGGAAAAGCAATTTCATCAGTGTTAACATCAAGATGATTGTCCATCCATTTGGGTGGGAGATCAAGACTCAATGTTTTATAGAATGACATAAGCAGTGTTTTTTCTACATTAAAATAATGAGAGCCAGAAGGTCAGATTTTAAATCTTGATTGGTAAAGTTTGGCTTGTTCCTGGTGAGTTGACTTGTTCCAAGGCCAGAGTACATGGTAGTATCATTAGCATAAATAAGGATGAACTAAATAAAAATTAACAGTAAGATCATTGATGCAAACGAGGAAAAGAGTAGGCAATAGAATAGTACTTTCAGGAACCCCAGAATTAATGGGTTACATATCAGATGTAACTCCATTCAGAATGACAGAAACGCTACCGTCATAACCAGTAAGCTTATAGGAAAAAATCCACGCGATACACCTTAATAAATGTCTTAGCTATAATTCTGTAAATACCTACTGTGAAAAAAATCAAAATTTCACCACTGGAGCAAAACAAGACTCTGACAAGCAGTTATTAAAAAGTTTGACCAACAAGCAAGATATCTTAGAACCACACTCTTTCTAGACAACTACCAAAATAAAAGCTGGAACAGGAGGACTAGATTGATCAAGCCAATAAGTAACCCTGGTAACTAAGCTTGGATTTATGACAGCTTTGAAAATCTGATCAATCTACGCAGGGAGCTCCGGTAAAGAAACATAAGTGTCATTTAGGGACGAATTAGAAAAAAACAATTTAGCAAAGAGATAAGCATTTTCTCTAGAGGGGAAAAAACTGAACAGCATTAAAATAAATAGAGGAAACAGTCACTTGCCATATTTTAAAACACTTAAAAAAGAGAAGGTTCCCCCATGTCTGAATCAGGAAATCGTATGGGAAAATCAAGAACCTATGTAAGATCATGAGCAATAGCGAAGTTGTAAGTAACTTCTCTAGGTTTGTCAGTCCTATTAGAATCAGTCCACAAAAACATATGCTACCAATGAAGTCCCCAAGCACAATGATGTTAGCAATCAATGGTTCTTTACAGCCTTGTTAATGGAGTCTAAAACTGTTCTAATACCTGACCATGAATCTGCAGAGAGAGAGAGAGAGAGAGAGAGAGAGAGAGAGAGAGAGAAAGAGAGAGAGAGAGAGAGAGAGAGAAAGAGAAAGAGAGAGATAGAGAGAGACAGAGACCAATACAAGAAAATCAGGTAGCTATTTTCTTGAAGAAGAGACAATCTAAAGCACATAAAGGCTTATCCTTAGATTGTCATATCGAGCATAGACAGCAGGACCATATAAATATATTGGTGGGTCTAGCTGAATCAAAGATAAACAGCCATCAACATGAAGATCCCTTTTGCTAACACTTTCATTGGGGCTAGCCTCAGAAAGAGTACAAATGTGAGAAGAGTCAGACTGAAAAAGACGTTTGACATTACTAAAAGTTAAGGAGAAAATTATTTTGAGAAAAACAGGTTTTTTTCTGTCTATGTAGAGCCAGCACTATAACATCTTCAGTGTACAATCTAGGATAAGGACTCAATCTTGGGATCAGAGATTGTGTTCCGTCCCTGACTATTGAAGGTTTATTTTGTACTGGTGGCTATTTGTTTGATTAAAACTCTAATAAAAATTAAAAATTGAAACAGCTGTCCCAAGTTTTCACCCATAATACAGACCATCAGGAAGCCGAGCGACTGAACCCTATCATGATGGGAGTTGTATTAAACAGAGAGACAAGACACTCTCCACCACACATTTTCGTTATGAAAGAGGTGTGGTGAAAAGGTCACACTACCACCAGAATTTTTGTTGAGACGTCGATAATAATTTGGGGTTGTCAACCAAGGTTAAGGAAGCCCTTAAGGAAGACCTTAATCTGGTATGTCAAGGTCTCGTAGAAATGTAATGCGACGTGTAGTATTCCTGTCTAAACACATTTTCTTTCTTTGTTGCACCTTTTTGCCTATGGTTGGCTCAAACCTGACGTTTCTCTGATCTTTAACATATTCCCAGCCTTAACATTGAGAAATTCACCCAATTTATGACTCTCTCTTCTTCAGGAAGAAAAAGTTTTGGTAAAGAAACTTTATTTAAAAGCTACTTAAATATTTTATTAAAACTTTTATCATTTTGAAAATACCTTTAGATTTTTGATAAAAAATTGTCTTTCAAAAAAATATATCCCAAGATATCCTTTCCCTGAAAATATTTCAACCATGTACTTTTACAAAGGATGTGTATAGATATCATACATATTTATGACAAGCTGCATTCTAATATTTTCAGAAATGCGCCACACCTTCAAAATGTTTGCTGAATAAACATATATCTCCTAGTACAGGATAAAACAATATTTGCACAAAATTAATTCTTGTACTTGGACTGTTGAAGAGCGAGTAGGGCAATTATTTTTCTTGTTCTTGTTTTTGTTCTTCTTTTTGTTCTTGTTTTTGTTCTTCTTTTTGTTCNCTTATTTTGTAAACACTGCTGAAAATTGCATAAAAATGCTCATGATAAAAAATTGTCTTTCAAAAAAATATATCCCAAGATATCCTTTCCCTGAAAATATTTCAACCATGTACTTTTGCAAAGGATGTGTATAGATATCATACATATTTATGACAAGCTGCATTCTAATATTTTCAGAAATGCGCCACACCTTCAAAATGTTTGCTGAATAAACATATATCTCCTAGTACAGGATAAAACAATATTTGCACAAAATTAATTCTTGTACTTGGACTGTTGAAGAGCGAGTAGGGCAATTATTTTTCTTGTTCTTGTTTTTGTTCTTCTTTTTGTTCTTGTTTTTGTTCTTCTTTTTGTTCTTGTTCATGTTCTTGTTGTTTTTCTTGTCCCTCTTCTTGTTCTTCCTTCTGTTCTTGTTCTTCTTCTTTTTCTTCTTTTTCTTCTTCTTGTTCTTTATTTTATTATTATATTGTTTTAGAGTATATCACCTTTATGCTGAAAGAAACCAAAGCAATGCTACACCAGTCCTTAATAGTTAGATATACACAATTTATTTTGAGACTTTGTATAACAGTGGTAAAGAAATAGCCAGCTGTAAACGTTTCCCCACAAATTGATATGATTTGTTTCATTACTTTGGGCCGTGTGAATATACTAGACTTTATTTTTGTATCCTTTTTCTTAAGATTATAATTAATAGGCTTTGTGAAGTGCCACCCTTCCTTTCTTGAGATTGATTTTAATTTTTCTTACCAATTTGAGTAACCATGGCTTTAGGGTAGTGTTATTAATTGCTTTTCTGAAAACAACACAGCTTTGTAGATGTTGCATTTTTCTACTGATATTTTCCTTTCAAGAATTAAAGTCATAGGTATTAAAGGCAAAAGGTACCCAAGATTTGGAAAACTTGGGCTTTTCATTTTAATTAATAATACCAATTAAACAAAACGAATAATCTATTTCTTTCCTCTTTGAAATGTCGCCATGTTCGTATCTTTGTATCTGTTTCGAATTACTTGTAAAGACCTTGTTTCCTTTACAAAAATTTATTTGAATTCGTTCATATCTGTCTCGTCTTTCTAATTTCTTTCCTTTTAACATGCCGACACTTTTGAATGTCTTGTTAACAGAGTCTGATTAGACGCGATTTAACGTTTTTATTCGATAGATGACTAACAGTCCTCTAGAAACTGACCTGAATTAAAAAAGAAATACTTATATTATATTATCCACTTCGTATTATGTGACTGACATTTATCACACAATTCATAGGAGCTATTAGTCGAAGAGATTTACTATATAAGTCTTCTTTTGCCTGATCTTCTTTATAAGGATAACTATATACACAGACGCCGACATTTACACCATGAAGTAACTATTCACTTCTAGTACTAATTTCTTTTGTCAACCTATTACCCGAAAGATAGATTATTCACCCCAATGATTAGTATATTTTTTCTATAACAGTCGCCAAAATTTCTCACCCAAGGAGTGACCAATAGACTAAAATCGCTTATCTTGAATAATATCATATCCTACTGAACTACTTGGGCAACTGTTCTTAATAGTCTTAAAGCCAAAGTTATCCAAGTTTCTCGTGAACATATTCTAAGTTACTGTTGTTTTGTTTTAAGTGGTAGATATCTTGTTACTTAAGATGTCGGGAAGCCTTTGATTTATTTGCAAATACTTTTAATTAAGAAGGATTGATAGCTGCTGTGGGGAGATAGTAAATTTGGAGCTTTCTTGGGTTATAAACTGCTTTTGCTCATAAAAGGCTAAAAGCTAATTCTTTTAACGTATTTTATCTAATAGTTTTATAAGCATAAATTAGTCCAAAAATGAAAGATATTTTACTTTCTTAATTTTTTTTTTGTAAAATCTTTATGACTAAGGCAAAAGTAAGTGCCTACCAAGAAAACGAGACCAGATGCAATTAACTTGCTCGAAGTCAAAAATAAAAGTATAAAATTAACAAAAAAGCTTTACCAGGTACCTTCCAATTCCAAAAACATATACAGGACAAAGTACGTATTCATAAGTACGTATAAACATATACAGGACAAAGTACGTATACGTAAGTACGTATAAACATATACAGGACAAAGTACGTATACGTAAGTACGTATAAACATATACAGGACAAAGTACGTATACGTAAGTACGTATAAACATATACAGGACAAAGTACGTATACGTAAGTACGTATAAACATATACAGGACAAAGTACGTATACGTAAGTACGTATAAACATATACAGGACAAAGTACGTATACGTAAGTACGTATAAACATATACAGGACAAAGTACGTATACGTAAGTACGTATAAACATATACAGGACAAAGTACGTATACGTAAGTACGTATAAACATATACAGGACAAAGTACGTATACGTAAGTACGTATAAACATATACAGGACAAAGTACGTATACGTAAGTACGTATAAACATATACAGGACAAAGTACGTATACGTAAGTACGTATAAACATATACAGGACAAAGTACGTATACGTAAGTACGTATAAACATATACAGGACAAAGTACGTATACGTAAGTACGTATAAACATATACAGGACAAAGTACGTATACGTAAGTACGTATAAACATATACAGGACAAAGTACGTATACGTAAGTACGTATAAACATATACAGGACAAAGTACGTATACGTAAGTACGTATAAACATATACAGGACAAAGTACGTATACGTAAGTACGTATAAACATATACAGGACAAAGTACGTATACGTAAGTACGTATAAACATATACAGGACAAAGTACGTATACGTAAGTACGTATAAACATATACAGGACAAAGTACGTATACGTAAGTACGTATAAACATATACAGGACAAAGTACGAACTTACACCCATAAGGCCTTTATCAAGTATGCAACAGAAGAGCTAATGAAGATATGAAATTCAATACTAGGTAGATGCCTGGGTAGCAAATGAAATAAAATAAATAAAAACTACCACTTCCTTTATGTGCAACAACAAATTGACCATAATTAGTGTGTATTTTCGTTATGTAAAATTGAAGTGGTTTAACCAACAAAATAAACCAACAATTTTGTTGGTTTTATTTTGTTTCTTTGAACAACTCTAATTTTACACTGTGATATTCACATTTTCCCAATGTTATTTTGTCTGAAATATATGTAACACATGTAACGTTATGTGCGTTACAATAAACCCAGTGANACTTTCTTAATTTTTTTTTTGTAAAATCTTTATGACTAAGGCAAAAGTAAGTGCCTACCAAGAAAACGAGACCAGATGCAATTAACTTGCTCGAAGTCAAAAATAAAAGTATAAAATTAACAAAAAAGCTTTACCAGGTACCTTCCAATTCCAAAAACATATACAGGACAAAGTACGTATTCATAAGTACGTATAAACATATACAGGACAAAGTACGTATACGTAAGTACGTATAAACATATACAGGACAAAGTACGTATACGTAAGTACGTATAAACATATACAGGACAAAGTACGTATACGTAAGTACGTATAAACATATACAGGACAAAGTACGAACTTACACCCATAAGGCCTTTATCAAGTATGCAACAGAAGAGCTAATGAAGATATGAAATTCAATACTAGGTAGATGCCTGGGTAGCAAATGAAATAAAATAAATAAAAACTACCACTTCCTTTATGTGCAACAACAAATTGACCATAATTAGTGTGTATTTTCGTTATGTAAAATTGAAGTGGTTTAACCAACAAAATAAACCAACAATTTTGTTGGTTTTATTTTGTTTCTTTGAACAACTCTAATTTTACACTGTGATATTCACATTTTCCCAATGTTATTTTGTCTGAAATATATGTAACACATGTAACGTTATGTGCGTTACAATAAACCCAGTGAATAACTATGTGCCTTCCTTTCTATTCTTATTGAAAAAAAGGTAAAAATCTATGTGACTCCCCTTCTGTGCATGTTTGCATTTGATCTATATAGCAGTATGTTAGTTATAGAAATTCACAAAATAGCTAATAAAGATATGATATTCAATATCAATAACGACAGAAAATAGACATGTTTTTCATTTTAGATTGTCAGACAAAAGCTAAACTACCTGGTATCTTTGGGATCTGCTTGGTCTTCTTTAAGTAAAAGAGGCAAGAAAATAAGGCAGTAAAGAGGGACATATGACAATACAATTTGCATGAGTTGTGGTACACACATCAGGTATTTTACATGGAAACTTTGCACTGATTCTGTCTTATCACCTAAAGTTCTAATACAATCTTAATCTTAAGAAACTAATAAAGGGAACCCAATAAAAATTAAGGTTTTGCTTAATTCTCGACTCTCGTTTCGCATTAAAAATTGCTAGAGGTGTTGTTGTTTCTGACTGTTTAGCAATCTTTCCAAAGAACATTTTAAACTTCTTTCTTGGTATTCTATGCTCTTTGTTTTAATTCCTGTTCGTTTGGAAACAAATAGTGTTGAAATCTAAGCTAATAGAATGTCTCTGAGGAAAGGAAAGCTAAGCATGAAGACTTATTTGGACAACTGCAATGCCCTGAGACAGTTTGAGGAAAGTCTATCAAACAAGGAGCCAACAATTACAATTTATCTACGAGGGAAATATCCACATGACAATATATACTCTGAAAAAATGTTCTTTTCTTTTTGTAAATTTTTATTCTTTAGAATACGTATTGTCTATAACTTTCTGTTTGCCTTTTAAGAGTTTAAGATACAGTCAGTTAATGTAGATCCAAAAGTATATTGAAATATCAGGCATGTTATCTACCAAGTTATCCTTTTCCCCTTAGGACACCATTATTTTTATCAACTTTTTATTCAGTTCATATCAACTATAACTAATTTATACCCAAATATAAAGTTTAATTCTGAGTGTGTTCATTTATAAAAAATAAACAAGAAATACAATTTTTTGTTTTTCGGTCTGTTTAATGTATATTTTCTTTTTTAGATTGATTGTTATAAAACTTATTTGTGCTTTAATGTGTCAGGTAATTGCGTCTATCGTTTTGATTCTTCAGGTTATATTGATTTAAATTGTAGTTTGTTCATGCACTGCACATTTCTGTCTGAGATTCCAAGGTATGTGACATAAGGTAAGCCTTACGGAAGGAATGCATCCGATTGCAACAGCCACAAAAAGCATTTGAAGAACAGACGACACAAATACTCGACCTAATTTAGGGATTTTTATGCACAAAATAGAGTAGCTAACAATATCGAGTGTCAAGAGGCACAGGGGCTCGACACCTTTATCTTTTACAATGCAAGGCATTCAGAATGTATAGAAGTAGACAATTAATAACTTTGACGACTACTGTGGCCAAAATTCTTCCCCTGTCTTGATGTTTCCAGGGGTTTTCTTGACTGAAAGGGGGCTTACTAGTGAAAAAAATACAGGAATGATCAAATCACACAACAGACATCTAAGCGAGTTTACAAATCAGCTCTAAAGGAATTTGAAAATATTGAATTAAGAGGTAGCAGTAGCGAGTTCAACTTGAAAACCTTAACGTCCAGCACTTTAATCATACTAAACGCCGCCAATGAAGGAAAGGAGACCAAACATGCAAGATAAAAATGACTGAAACACTTTTAAGTAGAATAAAATATTAATTCGGGATAAATCAACCTTGAAACAATTTTGACTTTAGTAATATTGACTTGCGATTTTCTATTAGCAAGACAGGAAGCCACTTTAGTGGAGACAGCATTTATTGCTTTCTTTCTTATACACTTCTCATTATTACTTCTCCTTATTACTTTCTTTTTCTTGGTTTCAACTAATTCTTTCTCTAAAAACATGTACAAACTCAACAGTCTGCCACTTATAACAAAACAGAAAACTGATTGTAATACTTCCAGGGACGTGGTTAAGCCCGAAAGGGTATCTCCTGGTATAAAAGTCGGTCTGCAGTTGTAGTTTGGATCTTGTTTCATTTTTCTGATTGGATGAAGGTTTGCGTAACCAACTGATTCTGAAACTTCCTATAATTACAGCAAGTGTCCTATTACAAATCTATGCACAAATTTGTGTGCTTATCCGAAAAATAAAGCGTACCATAACCCCGTATTACTATGAATAGGTCCATTTCGTATTTTGATTTTTTGAATAGTGCCAACAGCAGCAAATATAAAGCCGTATAAGCCCTATTCATTTTTTGACATTTTAGCTGGTCATTTTAGGACTGTAGACAAACTACTTTACAACATATTACAATTTATTAATAAGTTTTGTTTTCTGTTACCGCATGTCATCCATATCCAATTAAAATGCCACATGCATCAAAACAGGATTAAAATGATTTTTCTGCTTGTAGAATATCCATAACTACCTGCTATACAATTCTTTGGTGAAGAGATATTAAGTTTGTTTCAATGTAGGTTTCTTTAACATTTTCCATGTGGTACTTCGTGATGTAAACAAAAGAGATTTTGAGATGCTCTAGAATAGGTAGCATTTATTCTATTTTATCCCAAACCTATCTATAGCTGTCAGAAAATTACAAATTTGCTGACATTTTGAGCAACAGTTGAAAATATTCCTCCATGAAGTTTATCACTTAATCAAGGTTGATTCTGTCATAAACTATGTTTTTCCCCAGTAACACTGTAATTGACTAATTGTTTTCTTTATCTAACACATCATGTTCATTGCATTTTTCTATTCTAACTGTAAGCTTTAGCACATTCATAAAATTTAATTATTTCCCCTTAGATTGACCAAAATATTGTGTTATTTGTGTACAACTTTAAGATTCCTATCTGCAATGTTTTATACAAAGATAAAAACTTCAGTAATCTTTTGGCGCGCTGTTTGAAGCACCTAAGGATAATAATAGCTTGCCCACAAATAAATTAAATAAGCTCTGAATATCAATAAAACTTTGAGTATATTGCAGTTTTCCGGAGCTTATGTATTTTATGTAAAATTTCTATTATTTTTTCATTTACGAACTTAATCAAAATACATAGCTCGTCTTGATCTTAATCATGGAGCAGCACTCTGTTTGTCTTGCTTATTTATTTCTTGTCTGTTCAATTATCTTCCAATTCAGTACTCCTGCTTAATTACTTAGTTCTGTTTTAATTTTGCATATTGCACTTAGTTAGTTGTCATATTAGTTTTGTTCTACCTTTCCTTCCACGCTTCCACTTTGACATGTATCTATATATTCTAATGTAGTAATTGTTTTAACTAATTACACTTGTCAACACTATTTTTCTAGCAAAGGGTTTTTCAATGAATTCTAACTAAATTTGGGCTGCTGATCACAAAAATGAACTGAGTTTTTGTCTATTACATCAAGATATTGAGCTATACAATGTTCCAATTTTTGATGAAAATTACTGATCAACCTATAGCTATATAAAGGTTTCATGATAAAAACGTGATTTTTTGTACTACATTTTGTATATTAATAATCAAGGAATAACAAATATTACTACGTCGATGTACAGCAATCCAAATAGAATGAGAGAAAAAATATAAAATACATACATACATACATATATACATATAAATGGAACACAGAACGGTATCAAATAGCAATTATCTGAGCTTCCTTTTCTTGGCTGATCTCTGATGTACAGCTTCTAGTTTGTCTTTCATCAAGCTCCAGCAATAATCCGCCCTCATGTGTGAGTCCCACCGGCCTTGATACCGTTCTTCCATTGTTTTAATGTCCTGATGGAAACGCCCTCCTTGCTCCTCACTCACATCCCCAAGATTCTCCGGAAAATTGCCCAAATGGCTTTGTAAATAGTGGATCTTGATACTCATTCTACATCCAAGATCTCGCAGGCTCATTAATAGTTCTTCCACAATATCGTTAATCCTGTCTGCTTTCTTATTCCCTAGAAAATTCTGCATCACATTACAAAATGCGTTCCAAGTTCTTCCTTCTGTCTCATTCATGAATGTGATGACGTTTGGATCTCTCATAAGTGTTTTAACTTTTTTTCCCTCTCTGCTAAGAAGAGGAAAAGTTGAACATTTATAGCTGAAACATTCACCACTGTGATCAAGAGCTTTGAAGGAAGTTTTATGTGCAAGGGAAGAAAGACAATGTTCCTCCTATTCACTAAAGGATCGTTGGTGATTCTTACCGCCAGATGCCAAACTCTGTCGCTAAGGCCATTCATTTTCCATCCAATGCTCTGCTGTAGCTCTACTGATCCAGTAACACAGCAAACAAAGATATTTTGTGTACCCTTCTTGCTGACCTAAAAGAAAGTTAACCATTTTCAAATCCACACAAATTACCTACCCATGAACATAATATTGCAACCTCTCCAGAACAATCTTGATGTTGTTATATTCTTCCTTACGTTTTACAGAATGACTTATTAGTACCGAGCCATATTTATTTTCGGGTACTGCATATTTTGCTTGTTTTTCTTATTGAAATTTTTTACATTGACAAGGCAGAAATAGCAGTCATCTAAATGATTGCTTGATTCTCTCCAAACTATAGGCACCCCAAACTTGAGTTCTGCATTCTTTCCTTGAGACCATGATCTCAAGGTCTCAAAAGAGGTTTTGCACAATTTTTGCGGAGCCCAATGCTTGTCTTGGTCTCAAAGTGGTACTTTTAACGTAAGCCAAATACACACTTTTAGCAAAGCCAGTAATGTTGCGCCTCTGATTCTTCAAAGTAAAGCTCCCACAGGTGTAGCAAAATATATTTGGATCACTAGAGCACTGTCTTCTGTGAGACGTAGAGGCTATTGTTAGGCCAGTAACACGCCCTGCAGACAAGAAAAAATTTGTTAGCTACCTGAGTTGTTCCTTGAATTTCTACCCAACCTCCCACACCATTGTTTCACAAAAAAAACAAGTAGAATAATAACAATAAAGAGCTGTGAGGAGTACCTGCAACCATTCTTTGAACTGCAATACAAACATTTGATTGAACATGATTGGGTGGTTCTCGGAAAAGGCCCCGAAGGGAATTCAACAAAATTCAGTTTATATCGATACAATGTGTCCCGGACAAGGAATAGATGAAACTTTCTTATTCGACAGTGTTTGAAATTCAGGTTTATTCCTTTTTGAAGGGAAGATCTCATCTTGGGAAAAAGAAAAGTTATCTGCGGACTTGCACTGAGTAGAGATATTTAAGACCTTTGTACAAAATGAAATTAGACATTCAGATCTTTCATCTACTGTTCAATTTGTCCTATGTTTACCAGGAAGCGAGTATTCTCGCAAATGAATTGTTTTGGACATCCGATAAAACTCATTTGAAGGTTAAAACTCTTGAGTCGCTTCTCATGGTCAAGTTCAACTTCAGAAACACTTGTACTCAATTTACTGGCTTTCGCCTTGGAAAGCTCCACTTCCTGGAACTGATTCACAGCAGTGACAAGTACTAGCTGGATACTCCGAGTCGGATACTCTGGAACTGTGAGTACAATACATGTATTATCCTCGTTAATTGCTCAGCGCTAGACTTCCATGCTCAGGACATTGTTTTGAACTCTCTACCGTCATTCAAAATCCTGTTTGACATCATAGTACTACAGTAGACTCTCGCTAATTCAAACTTCTATTATTCGAATCTTTCTATAATTCGAACGAAATCTCAGTCACATCAGTTTTTCTCAGGAAACTCTAATAAAACACTTTCTACTATTCGAACTTCTGTAATTCGAAACTTTCTATAATTCGAACCATTTTTCGTCCCCTTTCAGACAAATTCTCTCGCTAATTCGAATTTTGAATGTGTAGATGGGGCTTAAATTCATTTGAATGCCATGAAAAATTCGAAATTTCCATTTCGAATGTTTTTGAAAAGCTTTTGTTTTTGAATTCGTGAATGATCGTATTTCGATCGAAAATGGGCAAGAGAAAACACGACGACAGAACCCTGGAGATTAAATATAAAGCTTTGGTTGAATTGGAGAAGGGGAAAACGAAAAGATGTGGCAAAACTTTTTGATATACCTCCCAACACGTTATCCACATGGAAGAAAAACAAGGAAAAGATCTTCAAGGCATTCAAAAATCAAAATGCTGGTCAATCAAAACGACTCAAAAAAACCACTTACGAACAACTCAATCAGGCAGTTCTTAAATGGTTCACTCGTATCAGAAGTGGCTTCAGAAGGATGGTTAGATAAGTGGAAGAAAAGGTTAGTATAGTTTTTTTCTTTACTTTCTTTATCTTCAATAAACTGGTAAATTATTACTTATTTATCGTATTTATCCATTGAGTTGTTTGGCTGCATAAATGAATCCAAATGTTCACCGATAGTTGGTGTCCATCTTTCTTTATAAACATGGTGCCCCATAACAAATGCCTCAATTTCATAACTCTTCAGTAAGATTATTGGCATTGAACCAACTTCTAACATCTCTTGAATCGTTGGTTTTTCCGCAGCCATGCTTACAGAAGGCACAAAGCAAAGAAAGAAAAAATACTCTCGCTAACAATAACTTATGCCGTCTAATTTAGATGTCATTGCATTGTATGAAAACGGGAAATTTATTTCTTTATTTCTTTCCATTTTTAGGTATGGAATCTCCTTCAAAACGATTTCAGGGGAATCAAATTCGGTTACGGATGAAATGACGGCGCCGTGGAACGAAACGACCTTACCAACCATTCTCTCAAGATACCCGCTTGAAAACATTTTTAATGCGGATGAATTCGGCCTTTTTTACAACTGCCTCCCGGACAAAACGTATCATTTCAAGAAGGAGAAGTGTAGCGGTGGAAAGCATAGCAAGGTTCGTCTTACAGGAATGGCGGCTGGCAATGCAAAAGGTGAGAGGCTCCAAATGTTCACTATTGGCAAGTCGAAAAATCCCAGGTGCTTCAAAGGGGTAAAGAGTCTTCCGTGTCGCTATAGATCCCAACAGAAAAGCTGGATGTCATCCGAAATCTTCGAGGAATGGGTAAAAGAAATCGATCGCAGTTTTGGGAAAAAGAAGAGAAAGATAGCTCTAATTGTGGATAATTGCCCGGCCCACCCCCACGTCGAGAAGCTTGAATGGGTCGAGCTCATTTTTCTGCCACCCAACACCACTTCAATGACCCAACCAATGGACCAAGGGGTCATTCGATCGCTTAAAGCAAAATACCGCAAGCTTGCCGTCCAAAAGCACCTTGAGCAGTTGGATAAAGGAAATGGACTTTTGAAGTTTTCAATTTTGACCGCTATGACAATGCTTAACAAAGCCTGGAACGCCATCCCTGATCAAACATTTGAGAATTGTTTCAAGAAATCTGGCATTTCAGATGGATCAGTTGAGAAAACCTTGAATGATAGCGATGATCCATTCCAGAGCCTTGATGTCGAGGTTGAAGAAAACACAATCAGCGCTCTACAGAGTGATCTGCAAAAGTTAAGCGAAAAGTTCAATGTCAGTGTTGACATTACAGCGGACGAATTGGTTGATTTGGATTCGGATGTTTCTGTTTCTGGAGTTCTGTCTGACGCAGACATCATCAATGACGTCATCGGGTGCGTCGAGATCGAAGATGATGAAGCAGAGGATGAGGATGTTCCCGAAGAAGATATCAGATTGAGTAAGCCTTCCCATGCGGAAGTCGTAAAAGCCATTTAGATTGTCGAGAGTTACAGCGTTTTTACAACCTTTGGTGATGATCTCCGGAAAACACTTTGTGATGCCACACGGATTGTGGAAAGGGCTCACATCGCGAACACAAAACAATCAAGTATTGATCAATTTTTCCAATAGATTTTCCAATTTCTGTCTACAGAAAAGATATTACTGATACTCCTGAAATCATTTTTGTCACTTTTTTATCTTTCTAATTTCTCTCCGTAATTCGATTTTTAGCTAGCTTAAGTCGATAATTCGGATTAGAGCGACTTTCTATAATTCGAGTCTCTCTGTAATTCGAATAAATTATTTTCCCGCTTGAAATTCGAATTAGCGAGAGTCTACTGTAATTAAATACAATGTGAATTACTACCGTGTCTATTTTCATTCAACTTCAATTTCGTATCACTCGGACGAACGCTCCTTCCAACCCCTAAACTACCCTTATTGTGACAAAAATTATTATTAAAATGATTGCCATTTTAATAGATTTTTCCCATCACTGTCTGTTCTAAATTGTCACTTATGTGTCTCGAATTATACTCTTATTATAAGCTAACAAGTGGATTCGGTGAAAAAGCTGGAGGGGCAGAAGTATAGATTTTTTAATTATTCTCCTCTGGTAATATATCACTTTGTATTAACCCCCAAATGATACTGGCAGTAATAAATTCTAAATTCTATTATTTGATAGCAACTAGTAAAGATGACGCGCTGAACTTAAAGCAATGAATTTACCCCTTTGACTATCATAAGGAATTGGGCAATGCAAAATAGAAAATCTTCGGGTTTTTTGGACAATTTCTAATGCTTACTTAAAATAACTTGGTCCCTTTTACTAAGCATGCATGGTTACCGAGATACAGAGTGGGACACCAGTGTCCCTGTGGTAGACAAGGGATACCGACCAGTAAGGATTGATAGACTGTAAGAAATAAGCAAAACAAAAACTTAAGGCATATAAATGATTCCTTGTAACTTCCTCGTGAGGCAAAAAATATTGCCTTACACCCTTCATACTCATGGCTAGAGACAATGGTGTCCCTGTGGTATGGAGAGGATACTGTTGCTTATGGTTCCTAATATTACAAAATTCATAAATGTGCAATATTTGAAATTACGTGGAAGCTAACAGAAAAAAATGTAGATTTTCCAACCATTTGCAGGTATTTTTCTACTCTTTTTTTCATGTTTGCATTTTCTTAATCTTTCAATCTTTACATCATACCAACCTGCTTTCATAAGTTCTTCAGTCATTTATCCTAACTGGATTTTCTTTAGCAAATTTAGTGAAGGTTCAGGGAAAGATGGATATGAATAAACTACCATCATTTTGCATCAAAGTTTTTTCAAAATATTACAACAAAACCAATGCAATCAATTAGGTACGATCAACGGCATTACCAATATTATAAGCAGCACTTGAAAACTCTCATGCGAAATGAAACACAAAAACGGTCTCGTTCCTTTGTCATACAAAGTGCGACGCCACAATCTTCACACCTAGCAAAGGTACTTGATTCTTTGGCCTCATCGGCACAGTAATAACACCAAAGACGTGTTCAGAAACTCGGGAAGGTGCTGGGGTCCTGTACCAGGCTTTGCCAAAGCAGCGGAACGCCGTGATGGTCTTGATGGTTGGCAGTTTCTTTGGTGACTGCTGAATCTACCGATCAAAAACTAGGCAACAACGATTTTGAAATCTAACAATGTCAGTTGACACCGATTCAACATATAGAATACAATAAAGCTGTTGACGCAAGCAATATCCGTCATCGAAAAATAAGTGCAAGTAATAAAGCACCTTTGATTTCCGATATTAACTCGGATAGATATTCTGTCACACTATCACATCTACACCACTACTTGAAGCCCCACTTGATAGGGTTGCTCTGATGTACTGCTTTATTGGAGTTTTACCCATAAACTTTGTCATGTGTTCATAACACACTGTCCCGCCGAGTCAGAAGCAGCTTCTCTGAAGGGATTGTTTAGTAATTCAATAATAAAGCGTATCTTGTTACCTTTATCAGTTTTGTCAGCTGTGTCATTGTTTAGAAAGTGCAGATTTTGCAGAATATCCTGAAAGCGTTTGCGAGGAATGGCATACTTTATTCCTTCGATTCCAAAAGAAGAATCGCACTACCAATAAATGTCGATTGAGGGCAACTTGTTTACAGACATGATGTATATGATTCCAAGGAAAGGCATCATTTCTTCCGAATCAGTCAAGAAGTTTCTTCCATTTTGTGCAGCATATAACGTGGACTATACCAAAAGTAGATTTACTAAGTTCTCCAGGTTTATCACTTTGTTGATGACTCTGCTGTTGAGTTTTCAAGGAATTCTAGCAAAAAGCCCATTTCAAGAGTGCACTCATTTCGCTTGTGTTTTTTACTCTGACGTTTCCATTTCATGGCTTGAATGCCATCTTTAACTTTTCTGGACGGAGGTTCGTCAGTTTTGCCATGGCTGCTACCAGCGATGTGTATATGTGCATCTGGAGTGGTGAGTTGATGTGAATCGTCCTCAGGTTTTCTGCGTAGTGGTTTATCCGAAACCAATTCTGTATCAGAATCCTCCAACGAATTGTCCACACCATCCTCTTAGTCAGTAATGCAAAAACATTATCACTTAAAATTCCCTACTCAATACGCACATATTTCCCCCTCTGACTATCCATAACTACTATCTGGTCAGTACAGCAGTTCAGCAGGATATAAGATGCAAGGAGACATACAACCAATCTTACTATTTGTTTAACTTGTCAACTTGCTTGCTATTTGCATCAGTCTCAGTTTGAATAAGCATATTGTTTATGATATCATTATTACTCAAGATACAGCATTTATGTAGCTTGATAGCAGTAGGAGTAGTGTATGACTCATGTAACATAACCTTGCAACAAGTATTCATAGGAAGATCTGTATAAGTACTACTCGCTACACAGTGTACAGGCATATTGTATACCCTTGTCTACCACAGGGACACTGGTATCTCACAGTAAAAAAACTGATTTATCTCATGAACAAAAATAGATTAAACATTGAAATTTGAAATATGTAATCTTTAAATAGTGCAAATACAATAATTAGCCTAGGATAATTATTTTTCTCGCATGAAGATAAATTACAAGCGGCTTATAAAACAATAGCAAAACCTCGCCCCAGCACCCTTTTTGTAGACCCAAATTATTACTTTTATCCACTTATTTATCAAAATATTTTTGCCTTGTTTTGTAAATTAATGTTAACTAGATGTAACAAAGCAAAAATATTTGTGATATCTCTTTTATTTTTGGGAACTTTGGCAAATCAAAATCCTGGGACATCAGTGTCCCATTGTAGTCAAAGGGTTAAAAGTACTTTTTAAAATCAAAAAGTAAAAATCAAAGTTGTAATTTACGCTTTTAAATTGGGAAATATAGTAAAAACCCCATAGCGACCGGCCCCCCAAGTTGGGCTCTTAAGGGGAATATTCTGCGCTGTAGGTTAAACTCCCATGTAAGAAAAAGGAATTCCTGTGTCAACACCTTTCCAAGTTTTACGGAAAAATTTCCTAAATTAAAAAGTGTAATGAAAAATATAAATGATTTTGTTATTATTATTATCTCCGCCAACGAGATTACGCTTTCGTCTGAGTTTGTCCTTTTGTCTGTCTGTCTGTTTATTTCTTTGTTTGTCTCTTTGTGTGCAAAATGAATCTAAAAGACATTAATGAAATTTTCGGAAATATTGTTTGTAACACAAAAAATGTAATTGAGTTATGTTGCTGATAGACGAAAGTTTGGACGCTCTTAGTGCTTTTCCCAAAGGTTCAACAAGGCTACAGACTTTGGTAAACGGAAAAGAAAATACAATGTTTCACAACCAAGGGTGGTATGGCTTGGTTGGATAAAACGTCTCCATATTAAAGAGAAGATCCCATGTCGGATCCGAGTAGTGGCTTGTATTTTTTTTCGTAACATGTTTCTGTGTTTTCAGATATACTATCAAAAGAAGCACCAAATTTTATACATTGGAATCCTTTTTAAACTTTTGAATGGAAAAAAATGTAAGAGAATATGGTGGCCATTTAGAGTCATTATTACCTCCTTCCAAAATATTATTGTGCAAAGCAATTTACTTCATTCAACTGAATGTAGGACTTTATTATTTACCAAATATTATAGCTACATGGTGGAGGTTTGCGTTCATTTCTAGTTATTATTATTAATATTAATGTTATTATTATCATTATTGCACTATAAAATAAATACCACAGCACAGTAGTAGCTGGTTTGTCTTTCTACCATCGACCTAGTTCCTCTTGGTTGGGATGGATAGTACCTTTCTTATGGTGTTGACCAAACCGAACAGTGCCGTCTGCTGGATCAGTCCAAATTTTTTCGTGTCAACTCCAAGTAGAACAATCCCTTCCTTAATTCTATTCTTGGCTCCTAGAGCTCCAATCACTATAAGGATCACTTTGGTAGATGTCTTCCACGTGCGGGTTATCTCCAGTGCCAGATCCTGGTATTTCTCAATCTTGTCGGATTCTTTCTCTTTAACCCGAAAATCCCCAGGGACAACAATGTCTATGATTGTCGTTTCCGAGTTGATCTTGTCAACCACCACAATATCAGGTCCCCGAGCTTCAATTACCCTGTCAGTGTGTATGTTGAAATCCCACAAGATTTTAACTTTGTCTTTCTCCAACACTGGCTCAGCTCGGTGATCAAACCAGTTTTTGCTTCTCTGGAATCCATGGAGTTCACACAGTTCCCAATGGATGATCGAAGCAACACGGTCATGTCTCTTCTTATATTGACCCTGTGCCAGCTTGTCACATTCACCTAGTATATGCATCACCGTTTCCTCCCTTGCACCACACATCTTATTTCCCTGTTCTTTCATTATCTGCACTTTATAATTCCTCGTTGGAAGTGATTGATCTTGGTCGGCTAGCAGTAGTCCTCCTGTTTCTTTTTTCAACCATCCAGCTTTCAACCAATTCCAAGAAAATGTATCATTTTCCAGTACTTTTTTGGGGTACTTACCATGCAAAGGTTTCTCTTTCCACCCTTCTATTCTCTCAGCCACTTTTTCCTTCTTAAACTCTGTCACAGTTCTTTCTTTCACAAAACTCTCCAGCACTGAGTCGTCATTTATTGTTGTTCTCTTTATGTAATCTGAAAAAACTGTACTCCTCAGTCCTCACACATTCCTCGATCGATACTATTCCTCTACCTCCCTCAATTCTAGTCACGTACAGTCTATCCACATCTGTTTTTGGGTGGAGTGCTCGGTTCATCGTCATCAGCTTTCTTGTTTTTCTATCAATCCTCTGCAGCTCATCAACAGTCCTATCTAGTATTCCGGCTGTGTACCGCACTGCTGCCACTGCCCAAGTGTTCATCGCTTTGATTACGTTACCTCCATTCAGTTTGGACTCCAACACTTTTCTTATCCTTCTGAAATACTCCTTTCTGACTTTCTCTTTCATGTTTTCCATTTTCATCTCATCAACCTCCAGTATTCCTAGATACTTATACTTATACTATTACTTAGACACCTCCCCTAGATCTTTTATCAACTGTCCATCTGGCATCCCGATTCCTTCATCTTCAATCTTCTTTCCTCTTCTCATCACCAACGTGGCATATTTATGCAATCCAAATTTCATCCGTATATCACTTGTGAATATTTTGACTGTGTTCACCTCTAACTCTGATTTCGACTTCCCGTAAACCTTCAGATCATCCATGTATAGACGATGGTTAACCTTTCTGCCTTGATGGAATTTGTAACCCTGAGTAGCCTCCCTCGTGAGTATCGACAGCGGTATGAGAGCAGACACAAAGAGGAGAGGGGATAAAGAATCTCCTTGGAAAATCCCTCTTTTGATGTCTACCTCCGCAATCTTTTCCCCGAGGTATTCTAGCTCAGTGTTCCAAGACAGCATGCTGTTTCTTGTCACTTCGATCACATTTTTGCCATTCCAGTTATGTCCATTGTTTTCAAGATCCATGAGTGTGGTAGCATGTCATATACTTTCTGATAGTCGATCCAACATACAGCTAGATTAGTGTTTCTCTTCTTTGAATCACGTAGGATTGCCTTGTCCAGCATAAGATGGTCCTTGGTGCCCCTTGATTTCCTAATACAGCCTTTCTGTTCTTCCCCAATAACATCCTGATCAGACAGGTGTTCATACAACTTATCAGCAAGGATACCTGTCAATACTTTCCACATAAGTGGTAAGCATGTGATAGGTCGGTAATTTCCAGGTTGTTTCCCTTTAGCTGGGACCTTCATGATCAAAACTGTTCTCCCTGATGTTATCCATTTAGGACCATTCCCATCTTCCAAGCACTTCTGTAGATGTGTTTCCATCAGCTTATGCAGACTCGTCAAGTTCTTTATCCAAAATCCCTGTACTCCATCAGGGCCTGGAGACTTCCAGTTGGGTGATTTTCCTATTATCTTCTTAACATCATTTNTTTTCTCTAGCCTCATTCTCATACGATCGCCATAATCTCTACCTTTACTTTCGACAACTCTACTTAAATCTGCTCTTATGTCTTTCGTTTTCTTCTGCAGCCGTGTTTTCCACCTCAGCACTCTCTTAGACTGCCTCTGGTCTACGTTCTTTGTCAACTTTTGCGTAATGATTTTCGCACAAGCCATGATGGTGTCATTCAACTCAGTGATGTTGTTTATCTCTACACAATCCAGTACCTTATCAATCTGTTTGACTTCACTCAAGATCTTGCTCCTTTCGAGATGTGTAAGGGTTATCAGTCTCTGTTGATCACTAGCTGGTTGATTACGTTCACTCATGATTCTCTCTATCAGATCTTTCTCTGCCTCAGAAGTTGGTTCTCTCACTATTTTTGGTGTTGGCTCTCCTTATGGTTCATTTTGGTCTTCATTTCCTGGTGGTGTCTCGACAATATGGTCTTCATCCCTTTCATTCTCCCTTATATTCTCATCTGTTCGCTCCCTTTTTTGCAACACACTTTCCCTGATCTCATCAAGTTCCTCTTCCGTAAACCACTTTTGCTTCAGGATATTCCTCACTTGATCAGCCATTCTCTGTTCATCTATCTCAAACTGATCCATTTCTCTCCATGCTCTATGCATTCTCTGTCTAATTCAATCAGACTAGGATGACTGGCATAGTAACATTTCATGATGGCCCTGTTGTCCTCTCTTGAGTATCTTCTTCTAGTTTTGCCAGTAACAGGTTGACCGTCGTGACGTGCCTGGTTCACCACAACATCACTACGGGGCGAGGTGCATCTAGCCTGGCTAACTGAACCATTCACGCCGTTTGAGTTTCTATGTCTTTGTGAGTTCATCATAAAAAAAACGAGTGGTGCTTTTTCTGTCGGGGTTTTACCTCCCTTATCCGTTTTTCTGTAGGGGGTGGCTCCCTTAGCCTTTTACCATCCAAGGTCTGCAAGGCAGCATTATTGTAACCCTGATAGGGAAGGCTAAGTAGGTGCAGTGCCTTGCTCAAGGGCAGCCCACGACTATGCAGGGCAGGGGCATCTATCCCCCTGAGGTCTCTATGACACGCATACTCAATTATTATTATTATTATTATTATTATTATTATTATTATTATAGCTACATTACATTTTTTTCTTGTTTT
The DNA here is from genome assembly GCA_003991215.1 of Morbakka virulenta. Lineage (NCBI taxonomy): Eukaryota > Metazoa > Cnidaria > Cubozoa > Carybdeida > Carukiidae > Morbakka > Morbakka virulenta. The sequence continues at coordinate 363,762 of RDPX01000027.1, forward strand.
GCATCCTGTTACAATTATTGACAGGGTTATTCCAATGAATTAGGGCAAGTAAAGGGTTGGAATAGTTGAATCCGAAGAGAAACGACTGATTACAAGCATTTAGAAGCATTTAAAAGCTGCTTTTGGTTAAGCGGAGAGAGTCTTCCGGAGGATGTGAGCAGTACTAGTCAACACTGTTTTGAACGTCTTGCAATTAACGGTTTCCAGGTATCTCATCTAACTATTTTTGTGTTCTCCTTTTAACCATTCATAATGTTTCAACAATAGCCAGTAATGCTGTATTTTTAAGGTTACACATTTTTTTCTATCTCTATTTCAAGGTCCTTGAATTTGTTTACCTTTTCAAATGCATCAACTGCAATGTTGTTTTCACTAGGAACGCTTATATCAATTAATAGACATGTCTTATTGGTGCGATAATTTATAATGCTCTCAGGTCAATTGGCTTGGATGGTTCCGTATGTACAGGGAATATATTGTTATAAAATTGTTACTTAATAATATTGTTACCTTCAACAACCAGTGAAGGACGATGTTCATACCAGTTGGCCGAGTCTGGGTGCGATAGTGTTGACAATTAGTCCAGTAAAGATACTGCTCCACCCTGTCATGGCGTTGCAAATATTCATTCGGTGCCAATACAGAATACCCATAGACAAGGTGGTCAATAGTTCCAGCAGATTGGTTACAAAATTGACAATGTGGGTCTGCTCCATTTTTCACAACATTGGCTTAGTAATTCCTCTTAAAAAGACTCTATCTTACACTCCAGTATTAAGGTTTTCTGTCCCGGGCTTCAGTCTTTAACTTCTAAACCACTGATGGGTTGCTTCTTTGTCTACATCGACGTTTTTGTCATCGGAGAACTTACTGTCTGTGCAAAGACTTCTGCCACATCTTTCCAGCAATTTTGCCTTGGCCTTTTTCTTAACTTTTTGCTTCATTTTTCTAGCTACTTTCATCACTGGAAAATACTGTTTATCTGTGTTCGGTACCATAAATAACTCATTTTCAAATTCTGCTCCTTCTTTAGATACATAGTAAAGTTTTTTTGTTATTTTCATGACTACGGATTAATGCCAGCATCCAGCTTTTGAGTCTTCAATGTAATATTTTAATCTAATGGTAGTGGTTTCAAAGGAGAGCTCCAGTTGTATCAGTCCAATCCCGCCATCGCACCTAGGTAAGTAAAGGTGATCAATCATTCTGTTTTCCGGAGCTTTTTGGTTCCCCTATCCATTCTTTGGAGATCTTGCATAGTCCAGTTAATGGTATTACAACTGTATTGAACAACGGGGATTATGATGTTCGTAAACGATGTCTTACTTAGCTTTCCTCTAACAAATATTCCCTTCGCAAATTGGTCGAGGCCAAATTCCACGCAAAATCATTACTGTATTCCTTAACAGTAGTCAGCATCCCTTCCATTTATTGATCATTTTTAGAATAAAATTTCTAATCATCCACATAAAGATGGTGATTAATTGTTCTGTCTAGAATCTTTTAACCAATATCAGTGTTGTCTAACTCAGTGCAGAGCGGCATTAAGGACATAAAAAAACAGAGTGGAGAAAGAGAGTTTTTCTGAAAAATACCTCTTCTGATCTTAATAAAGTTCGATCTACAATTACTCTTGTCAAGGAATAAAAGGAGATAGGTTTTTCATTTACATATGCTGTTTAGAAGGAAATTTTCTACGACAGGTGGGGTTTGTACATTTCAGGACTTTCAAGTATCAAGTCGTGTGGGACACTGTCGAATGTCTTTTGCCAATCTATCCACGCAGTGCTGGGGTTTTTCTTCTTCGTTTTGCAGTTTTCAGGTATGGTCCTGGTAATAGGTAGTTCGTTCTCGGACCATAACAACTTCTTTTACATCCTTTTGCTCATGTGGTAAGATGAAATTCGGATCTAAATATACATACGTTTGGTGATGATAAATGTTTAAACTTTACTTTGTTGCAAGGGAGGTTATTGGACGATAGTCCTTGGGGTTCTGGGTACCTTCTGACTTTAGTAAATTATAGGCTATGCCTTTAGTCAGCCATTAGGGCTTTCTTCATGGTGTTAAATTATATCATTTTTAACAGCGCAACCGTGCACTTGGGTTAGACAGTTTAGCCAAACGTTTGGAATTTGTCACCACAAAGGGATTTCCACTTTTTAGATTTTCCACGTGCAGCAAGAAGTTTCCCAATGGTAATGGGCTCCAACTTTAGTTCAATCTCTCTTATCTATTCTTCAGCCCCCCTCCCCCTCCCTTTCAATCCCAGCTCCTTCCTTGTTAAAGGATTTCGTTTTACCCCAGATCTTATTTCGAAATGCTTTAACCTCTTCAGTTACTGGAGACTTCCTTATCTCATTTTTTGCCTTTTCCAATCTCCCTATAAAACGTTTTGGCATCATTTTTGAAGATTTTGTTTTGGTGATAACATTTGTTTTTTGTTGCATCCTCGCAGCTGCCACTCCTTAATCTGGATTCTTTGTTCTATAATTTCTTTCGCAGAGTCTAGTAATGTTTTATCTGTGATCTTATACTTTTGTTTCACTATTCTGCTTTTCGTGGTTTTTCCTTTTTTTTCCTTTTGAAATTTCGTCTAAAGTTGATGACTCCTCCGGTACAGCATCAATCTTCTTCTGAATCTTAGTCTCCCATTTTGGTGCTTTGTTTACGTGAGCGTTTCTCTTTTTGATTTTAACACCGAGTTTATTAGTAATAGTTTAATAGCTTTTCTGTTGAATAAATTGCACTGTTTATTGTTTCAGTATCTTTTCTAACCTCCATAATGATTTCTGTCAGAGCAACGTTATAGAGTCTGATCATAGTATTAAATTTCAGTTAATAATCAGTTTAAACAAAGGGTACCTATGTTCAATGTTAGTACCCTCTGTTTGGCTTGGGTGCCACAAAATTTCTTTACTTGCATCCTTTACTTTATCTTTGTTATGCTTAACATACTCTTGTATTTCACTTCTCCTATAGATTTTTTCTTGTTCTTGCGTTAATGCTTCCATAGCCATATTTGCAATCTCATTTCTGTTTAGGTTGGTAACTCTAACAATAGGTTCAAGATTTATTGCATTATATTTAGTATCATCCATTGCGCTTTCATTATCAGACATCTCAGTTAGTCTTATTTCGTTACCTATCTGCAGTTTGTTCTTCCTTCAATTTTTTATTATGTGTCTCCGAACATTTCCAAGTTTGTTTGCTTCTATGTTATTGTAAAAGTCATTTCCAACAATTCAATTACTTCAACCTTGCAAGTGCCGCCCCACAATCAGTAAGTAAAGACATATTGCTAAAGCAGTTGTTGTTGTATGACAAAAACTCATGACTACAGCACTACCCACTCCTAGCCTGTTAACTTAAAATACATAGAAAGATATCTTAGTATTAGTACTAAGTCTGGTATTGCAGCATTGAATTCAAACTGGATATTTGTTATTGCCCTGTTTGGTGACAAAAACAAAAAGATATGTTGTAATGCATGCCAAAGGGCATTTAGTATTATTAACATTATTATCATTACTATGATAATGATGATTATTATTATTATTATTATTATTACAAAAATTTACTATGATTTGCTTTGTTAAGATCAAACACCGGGTCACTACCAGTGACCTTGGGTGAGTGAAATTGGAGGTTTTATTTGTGGGAGAAAAAAAATTGTTTGTAAGGGTAAAAAATAGTATAAAAAGGTATTAAAAATTTAAATACAAAACTCAAGGCAATTTACGAACATCAATTCTACAATAAATTAAACAGGACAATCTACGAACATTGAATGGACAGTAAAATACAAGATATAGCATTAAGGTTGACAAATCACGAACATCGATTAGACATACATAAGACATAAAAGTCTAAAAGGTTATAATATTCAAAAGAAAAAGAAAAAGAAAAAAAACTGATACAGATGACAATTTTAGATAAAAAGCGCTCTTCTTAAAAGATGAGCTGTACTATTCAATACAAGTATTTGCACTTCTTGAAGAGAAGGTTTTCCGAGAATTTTTTCAAGATAGTCAGTAGTTCCTTTCTTTATCAAACCTAAAGCACCTACCACAACAGGAATAGTTTTTGTTTTAAGGTGCCACATCTTTCCAATTTCTATTTTCAAATCCTTGTATTTTGCGAGTTTCTCAAATACTTTGGCAGAGACATTTCTATCTGATGGCACGCTCATGTCTATGAGAAGGCAGGTGTTGTTTTTCCTGTCTTTGATGACATTGTCAGGACGGTTGGCCTGTATCGTGCGATCAATGTGGATTGGGAAATCCCAAAGGATGGTAAAGTCTTTTCCCTCTGTAACAGGTTCAGGATGGTGTTCGTACCAGTTACTTTTAGTATTTATAGAGAAATGGTTGCAGATCTTCCAATGGAGGTACTGACCAACCCTGCCGTGTCTGTTTTTATACTCTCCTGGTGTTAAAATAGAGCAGCCATAGACAAAGTGGTCAATAGTTTCTGTTTTATCATTGCAAAATCTGCACTTTGAGTCCGCACCATTATGCAAGACGTTTGCCTGATAATCCCTTGTAAATAAACTTTAATCCTGGGCGGCAAGAATAAAGCCTTCGGTTTCCGTTTTCAGCCCTGAGCTGCGAAGCCGCTGATGGGTTGCCTTTGTGTCTACATTAGCGTTATTGGCTCGAGCTGCAAACTGTCCGTGGAGAGGCTTTTCTTGCCATCTGGATTCAAATTGTTTCAATCCTTCATTCTTAGCGTATTTCTTTGTTTTACGGGCAATTTTAGTAGGAGCTAAACGAAGGTCGTTTTCAATGTCGAGACGTAATTCAGGGGAAAACTTTTCAGATTCTTTAACAACAGAGTGGAGCTTTTTTGAGTTTTCGTGTATATTAACCAGCTGAAGCATCCAGCCATCAGCATTGTCTAAATATTGGAAAAGCCCTATAGTCGAGGTTTTGTAGGAGAGCTCTAGATGTATTAATCCTCTTCCTCCTTTACTTCTGTGAATATACAAGCGGTCTACATCGGACTTCGGATGGTGCATTCTATGGCAAGTGAACGGCTTTCTAATTTTGGCGTCTAATTTTTGAAGTTTACTAACATTCCAATTTATTATATTAAAACTATATGATACTACTGGTATTGCTAAGGTGTTTACCGCCGTTATTCGGTTTTTAGAATTCAACTCTGTCTTCATTATCATCCTTACTCGCCTTAAACATTCTTTTCTAATTTTTACTTTCATTTTTGAATGTTGTATGCCATTTCCTTTATTGACACTCAAATATTTGTAAGTTGCCTCCTGGTCTAGTGCTTTAATAGTAGTGTCATGATCAAGCACAATGTTAACGGTTTTACTTAATTTTCCGCGTTTAAAAGTGGCTTTTGCGCATTTGTCCAATCCAAATTCCATCACTATATCATCACTAATTATTATTATTATTATTATTATTATTATTATTATTATTACACACTAATTTCATATACTGCTGCGTATTTTTAGTTTATTAGATCAGTGCTTTCATGTTCATGAGCTTTGTAACACGTCTCCTTAAACCTTCAGCAATCGTCGGAAGATTCTGGCATAGTGCAGTAACACAGTCTTGCAATTTTGCTATTCTTGTAGCTATCTCCGTTTCCTTCAGTGGTTTTTGTCAATGCATTCGGTATTATTTCTATCACTCCAATTATAACTGGAACTATTTTTAATTGTTTGTTCAACAGTGTTTTCACTTCCCTTGCTTAGTCTTGGAATTTGAATGTCTTTTCTCTTTCATTTACATCAATCCTAGTATCGTATGAAACAGGGAAGTTGTTAATCTGGCATTTGGTTTTTTCCTTGTCCACTATAATCGTAAAGGACCTTTATGCTTCAATAACGTGGTCGGTTTGTATTGAAAAATCTAATAAGAACTTGCAACTTTCATTTTAGCAAACAGCTTGCTCCTCGTGTTCATCCTATATTTTGAATGTAAGTCTGTATTTTCTGGATACTTCCCAATGTATCGTTTTTCCTAACCAGTCATGCCTGAGTTTTTCTCCTTTTGTGTGATGTTACTACATTCACTTAAGATGTGATTGATACTATTTTCTACTTTACCATACATCCTACATTTTCGGTCTTGTTGAGTTTCTTTAGCTTTTTCTAGTTTTGTTCCCATTGTCTGTTCTAGTGCTTCCATAAAGAGGGTGTTTGTTTCTCTCTTCAGGCCTCCCTCTCTGCCTATCTCTATACGGCAGGCAGAGGTGAAATACAGAAGTTTATGAGCAACTATAATAAAATATCAGTTTGACTGTCTGTTAGTCAGGCAGGTGTAACTGTTTGATTTCTGAGTTTGGGTCTATCGGCTCATTGGTTTAATTTTGTTAGGAGAAATTAGTCTCAATTTCACTTCCACTTCTCTAGATTTAAATGTTATTCAACGAATAATTTATCTTTATGTAGCTCTTGGGTTTCTAACTCTAATAGAAACATGTCTACCCGTACTCTGTCTAGAAGGGAGTGAAGTACGTTTTAGAGGCAAAGATGCCGTCGGTTCAGGAATCACTGAACTTATTAGGGACGAAAATATTGAGGCGGATACGTTGATTGAAGAAAATTTTGACTGGTTAAACCTGTGACCATGCTACTTTTCAAGTTAAAGGCCCTGTAAAGTGGGGAACAGCCACTTCTCTGTTTTGATGCACTCCAAAGTTGTGGGTGTAAAATATGAGTTTTCTGGGGGCGATTTATTATCGCTGATTATTGACCCGAAACAATGCTGCAATATTAAGATTACCATGGCCAGTCGGCTAACCTGTCCAGTGTTTTCAACATGATATGCTTGATAAGAGGCCTCTAACTACCAAACACATTAAACAAGCCACATTTACGACTTCCAAAGAGTTTTCTTACAATTTCATAGTTCAGATCTTACAAACTAATAGAACTTTGTAGTATTAGTGTACCTGAAACTGGAAATTATTTTTACTAAAATTTTCATTAAAGATTAGTATTTCTTTTATGGGGGATGTTATGAAGCGATTGATTGCATCAGAACACGCAGATATAATAAAGTACTGTAAAACCCCGTATATAAACACATATGCTTATAGGCTTTAAACCCTTTTAGTGGGCCTAAAAAAGGCGGGCTTATCTACAAAGTTTTCTGGTATTCAATACTTTATCACAAAAATAAAAAGTTTCAAAGGATACAATGAGAATAAAACTTTAGTTCAGGAAAAACACTAGTATATTTAGTTTATCAAATTAGGACAAAAAATGCTTTTTCTGACTGCCTTTAGAATTATATTTCTTTTCTAATTTGCTTTTTAACATCTTTTTAGCATCTGGTGATTCCGCAGCCAATAAAAGTGATTAATTTATGATTTCAACACAGAATATCTTTGACACTGGTGTTATTTTGAACAGTGGCAAACCTCTATCAAGCAAAGAGAAATACGAAATTATAAAGAAAAACTTCCAATCAGAGGCCAACTCCTGCTTTTCCAAAAGATTAATGCAAGGCTGTGATAGATTGTGTTAAGAGTATTCTATTTCTGACGTGCTCGTCTACAGTAAAGTACAGAATACCGTCTTTTGTGTCTATTGCGCTCTGTTTACTCATGACAATGAACGAAGAAGGTATTTTTTATTTGTAATGAGTGGGTACTCATTATGGCACATTATTCTTGAAAAAGAGCTAAGCACATTAATAGTGCATACCATCAAGTAGAATATCAGGAAGTGCTAGGTTTTAGTGTGAGTTTTAAAAAACCTGATAATATCATTCTATGCAAACTATGAAGTCTAAAAAGGAAAGGAATGAGAAGTACCCAGCAATTGGCAAATTTGATGGCTATTGAATCATCCATGCCAATTGGCAAACGACAAATTCACCAAAATAATATTTCTTCAGATACACCAACAATTTCCTTTCAGCAGTTTATCAACTAAACCTTTAAAACTGCTTCTTTTGGTACCATTTGGTCTATACAACGAAGTTTACTTTAATCATTTGAACATTACAGAGATGGTAGAAATGTATTGCTCAGACCTGAAAAACTCCGATGCAGTTGACCTTGACCTAAAGCTGTGGAAAAGGATGTGCCAGAGATTCCTTCGGAAGGGCGACCAGCTTGCTTGGTTGCTGCCCTTAAGTCATGTGCTTAATTCAATTTTTCCAACTTGTTCGTTCTTCTAAAAATTGCTTGTACACTTCTTGTCACATCTTGTGTGTGCAAAAGGAGCTTTGCGACGATTGCATAAGAAGTTGAGATCGTCCATGACAATACCAAGGCTCAGTTCACTTTCAATGATGCTTGTTCATCGAAACCATAACGTTGATTACGCTAGAGTGGTTCTGACATTTCTGAGCTTACAATCCCCCAAAAATCCAAGAGAACAACTTGGTATTTCAGTTATGGCAGCCAAGTTTTGACTTGTAGATGATTACAATTTTGTGTAATTGATTTACAGTTTCTACTGAGCCAGCCAACATCGTTTTTTCATCAGTTGATGTGACTTGAAAATTCTATAGTACTTGGCGGTGCCATCATTATGTAAAGTTCTAAATTTTCAAGCTTGGCTTTCCCTACCTGGATGTGAGCCAGATGCCTTGCTTCCAACTGACAGCTTAAAGCGTTAGATTGAAGTAAATCTTTATCTTTGTCGGTAAAACATTTTATCACAGTTCGGGTAACTTTGTTAATTTTGTTCACAGAAACACACATATTAAGTAATTCTATCATACAAAGCAGCACATTATCCAAATACCTTCGGTCTTAGTGATTTTGGCCTTTTTCACTGCTAACTGCAAAGACTAATTCTTTTTCTAAGGTAAGCTCTTTTTTAATCAATCTCTGCTTTTGTCAAGTCTTCCATCAGATTTTCTACATTTTTTCTTTCTCACTTATTACATTAAAACGCTATTTGTTGTCATTTTCCCTCATATCCGCAAACGCCCCTACCCCTGCTTCCCCCCATGGTTCATTAAGATCAGCTTGTTTACCAAGTTCTTTCCTGGTACTTGACAGTTCTTTAGAAAAATTTTAGCTTTAACTTTCTTTTTCTTAACTTAGTATTTTTTTTCATCTCTAATCTTTTCTCTCGATTTTTTAGGGTTAAAACGGCTCAGCTCAGATTGGCTTTCTTAAAATTTAGCCTGTGCTTCTTGTATTCAAATGGCACAATCTCTTTTCTATGTCTTGAGTTTTACATTGTCAGTTAAGTATTCTCTTATCATTTATGTTATAACCGACCCATATTTCATTTCTACTCTTTCTAGAGAAAACAGCATATTTTACGGGTCTCCAATAAAATTGTGATTTTTTCCCCATCAACTCCATCAAATTCATACACAATGGATTCAACATTCCCTTAAACTAAAATGCAATTTAAAAGTCAAATTAGGTAGGTTCACTCGAATCTTTGAAGCTTGTTGAGCTCATTTTCACACAAACAAAAAGTTTTGGTGTTTCCAATGATATCAATGAAGAGAAATTCCACATGTGTTTGTTGAGCAACTGGGACAATGGAGATTACCTTTCAGTTGCGATCTTCTTTGTGTATAAAACGCACGAAATTTTGAGAGGAGCCAAAGTGCATCCTTCACAAATGGAATGAAATTTGACTGAAGATACGCGTTGTAATCAAGTTATTATAATGAGTCCGCTCAGCAAAGTAACTTCAATTTTCCGGTCAGGTCTGTTTCGTGGCAAAGTGGCAATCATAACTGGAGGAGGAACTGGTATTGGGCTTGCAATTGCCCAGGAACTTGTACACTTAGGATGCAGGGTGGTTATTGCTTCCAGAAAAATGGAGAATTTGATCGAGGCTGCAGAAAAGATTAGATCTTTAGAAGAGGAGTCGATCTGTCAAAACAAATTAAAGAATACTGAAATAGTATTACCAGTTCAATGCAATATTCGAAAGGAAGAAGAGGTAATCTTTGGCCTTAATTGCCAGTGCCGCTTGGTGCATAATTAATGTCGTGAAATAACTTTTACATGGAAGAATCAATTATTTGTACGAGTGTCTGATCATCAGAAACATTTTTAGTGATATAGCAATAAAAGTAACAATTCTAGAACATGAAATCAACTGTATCTTGCCTCGTATTTTACACTTGTTTTTATGAATTTGGTTAGTCACTGAGTAAAATTAAATATTACAAGCAAATTTTGAATAGAAAACACAAAATGAAAAATGTTACCCCAAAGGTGACCAGGTAATACATTGACCACATTTGACCAAAGCATGATGCCAGAAAGCCATGCAGAAGAGTATTTTTGCTTAATTAGCCAAGAATACGATGCTATGTCATCATGTGTATTAAAAAGCTGCATACAATAATGCCATATTTGATTCAAAGCTTATGAATGTATAAGTTATCAAATGTATGCCTCATTAAAGGTATGGAATTATTTAAGGGTCGACTCAGAAGTACATAAAATAGGGAATTGTTTATAATGGAACGGTAATACAATTCATACAAAGACAAAGCAATTTCAGATGACAAAACTAATTTTGATTTTTGAATTTCAATTTAGGCTCTGGTCTTTTGTTCCAGTTTAGTGTTTTGAGCTTTGTAGGACATAATTGGATTTTGTTTGCAAGTGAGGAGTGATCTGTTGCAGTTATTGTAGGTTTTTAATATTTTTTCAGGATAGATCAGTATTATTTTTAATGGTATTGAGTTTTATTCATTGTTTACTATACAGTTTTAGGTAGAGTTTGTTTGTTTTCGTATTTACAGTGATTTAATGTTAGTTTTCACAGTTTGTAACTTCATTTCAATGCATATTTGACCAGTCTCTTTATTGTCATCTCATTGTTAATTGCTGTTATTTCCTCACTTTTAGATATTGTTGTTGGGGGAGGTCTTAAAAGACAGTGCTGGTTATAGTATGCATTGTGTTTTGACTTAGCAGTTCTTTGTTAAATCTGTCGTTATTGTTTTTTTATTAGTGTTGTTGTTGTTGAATCTTTGGGATTATTGACATTATTGACAAGTAGTTGCAGAGAAGGTGTAGCATTGCTTTCCTGGTGTTATGTTCCTGTACTTACACTGCATCCAGAATTATACCAGATATTGTTTCTTTTCCTCTTTTGGTTGCCTGGTTGATATTCTGGGAAAGATTCGTGTGTATGTATCCTTTGTTTTGGTGTCTTCCTTAGGCTTTACACTATTGAATGTGTATTTCTTAGATGAATTAATTAAAGGCTTTTTTCACATGGCCATTGCTTTTTTTAATTAGAATTGTTACATAGTATAAGGGTGTGTAGATGTATAGCAGTTTGTTGGTTGCTACATTTGTTTTATTGAGATTAATCAGTACATCAATGATGTGGTCAAGGAAGTTTACTTATTTTACACTGGTATTAGTGGTGAATTTTTAATTGTTTTTATGCTTTTTTATGCTTGCATACTGTTTGGGTATGAAAAACAACTATTTGTTGTTGCTTAGTGTTACTTTTTGTAAAAAGATACCTTCACCACAACTAACTCCTTAGTGTTTGATAAAATTGTAACTGAACAATTAGTGGAAATAGTATATACTACAAACTTTGCCTTATGTAGATAAAAAATTTGTTCAAGACAACTATTGATACTTATGGACAGTTGGATTTTTTGGTGAACAATGGTGGAGGACAGTTTATTGGGAAGTTAGAAAACCTAAGTTTAAAGGGCTGGAATGCTGTAGTTGAGACAAATTTAACTGGAACATTCCTTTGTTGCAGAGAAGGTAAATGTGTTGTTTTTTCTTAAATAGTTAATGGATTATTTCTTGCCCCACCCAAAGGCAAGGTAGTTTAGACTTACTAAAAGGAGAGACACAGAACGTTTTCATTTCTACCCATGATTTTTTACTGTCATATAGAATATAGTCAAATAAGTCAAGTAGGTTCTTTGCAATTGAAATTATTTAAATTGAATCAGGCATTACCTATCAACCAATGCATTGAGCTAAGTAAAGTCAAATTGGTATAGATATAGGATCTTCACAGTATTTTATTGTCCAGTTGCATAGTTAAGTCATTACTTTTTATATTGTTAACTATGAAGCTTAAAATGGAATTCACTTGTAAATACTGAAGATTAATTTGGGTAGCCTATGTTTATGCATTAGTTTTGGATTAGGTCTGAGGCTAAAGACATGTGTCATTTTTTTGAATGAAGGGTCCCCAGGCTTTGTATAAAGGGTTTCTTTAATTGTTTTGTAATTGGAGACACTGGAGAAAGAGGAATCACATTTCATGTCACCAAAATTACATTACAATGGTTATATTTCCCAAAGCTTAAATTTTTATGGTAATGTTATGTTTTGTAACTAAGCACCTGTGTAGTCAAGGTTATGTAGAATTAGTTCCTGTTAGCTAATTGTAGAATTTTAATCAAGTCAGCTATTAAGTCTTTATTTCTATGTTGCAGTGATTATTTTTGTGATTACTGAATTTGTTTACCATCATTTCCTTTTTACCATAATAAGCATATCATGCTTGGATGGGCAAACATGGTGGTGCTATAGTTAATATAGTAATGGATTTATGGAATGGATTTCCTTATATGGGGTAAGATTTAATACATTCTACTTTGTTACTTATAAATAGATATACATAGACAAAGATTTACAAAGTTTTAATTTATTTGGATTAAATTTTATTTATATATAAAGTAGCAATATACAATGTTCCTACTAATTTGCATTTGTTCTGGATAACATATTTACTTATTTACTTAAGATACCCAGAGAAGATGTGTAATTTTCTTTATTAAACATATGTTGTTGTTCTGTCTGGCCCTCCTCTGCCCACATTTCAACCATTGTAGATCTTCTTGTTACCCAACCTTCCATCCCACAATTCTAACACTCTTGACAAGGCTTAGCATTCTGTCTTGAAATCTTAATTTCTCAGTGTGTTTCTTTCTCTTGTAAAAGTTTGGATGCATATTGATGACAGCAGAGCATTAATCACTCCATTGCCATAGCAGATGTTTTAACCACCCTTATCAGATCTTATCTCCTTTAACTGCTTTTCAAACCATTCCAAGCAATTAAGAATGTCTCTCAGTTTTGACAATCCGCTCTCTGTGTTTTTGTCAAAAATCATGCTAGCAATGTTTTGTTACTTCATCTTAATGCTCTTTTTATGATTTTGAATGTTAAATTCTCCAAGCATCTTTTACACAGTTTCTTTTGCCAGTGCGCTCAATATATGATGAATTGGATGGGCCTCTTAGACAGTCTGGAAACGACTAATGCCTCTGCCTTTGTGTTTCCATTGCTACATTGTTTTTCCCTATTCTAAAAACACCATTGGCTGCTGCATCATGGGGCATGGCTGTGGTGAAAACTTTAAAATCAGACTGTTGTTCACCTGACACCATAGCTTTCTTCTTTGCAACATTTCCTAGGGTGGAATTCCTATTTTATTTCCAGGCTTCCTAAAACTTTTTCTACAAAACAAGACTGGAACACATGTTAGACATAAATCTGCAAGTATTGGGATATTAACTACAGAGTTACACACTGGTTCAAATTTTAACAAAGGGAGATTGATTTTTTGGATCCAGAGGGGTATCCTGGCCAATAACCACCTTATGGTGAAAAGTGGGAACAGGGAAGCACCCTGAAAAAAAGTAACTTTTATGAAATATTTTATTCTGAGTTTATTGGAGGAGCTTATATAGTAGAAGAGACTTAATGGGATTCTGTCTCTTTCATCTCTACCTCCTTTCCCACCATTGCACATAAGATGGGCTCACTGAACCATTACTTTGACATCCATGCTACATGCTGATCTTACTTATGCCTTTATGTAGAAAAAAGAATGAAATAAGCAGCTGCAATGGGACTCATAATCACAATCTTAAGACTGTGTTCCTGATGTCCTTCCAACTGTGGTATTTATGCTCTAAAAATGGGGAAATTAAAACATGGTTTAAGACCTGTGTTTGAATACCAGGGGGACTGAGGGGGCTAGAATTGCCCAAAGTTTTGGACAAATGATATAAAATTCCAACATAAATAATTTTCTTCAGTTTATAAGTAATAAAGGCTTCTAATCATAAAGACAATGTTTCATCATCAAAATTTTAGCATAAATCAATCTCAACAGGGTTTTTTGCTTCTTGAAATTCCAGTGTAGAAAATATCAAAAAGAGTTTGCCATATCAATTAAGTTGCTAAAGTTTGGCAAATCAGAAACCTTTAACATTGGATAAGAAGTGAGAGGGGCCAGTATCTGATTTGGCTTCCAGAGCTTCAGCATTATGAAAACATGAGAGCTATTGGTGTTTCCTGAAGATAACTTTTGACAGATTTTGATGAAGATTTGGGCAATTTCTACCAAATCATAAAAATAAGGGCAGACATTGATGAATTATTGCTGACATGACTTAGTAAAGCCTATGTCTGTCTCATTTCTGTGCAAGCCCACCACAAGATAATAAAGCCTCAATCCCTATATATCAATTGCAAAAAAAAAGCCACCATTAAAGCATCTTGGCCAATGCAACTGATACCAGAAATATACAGCATGTTGTTTTCTGTATCTGATGGGTGACAAAGGAGTTTGTAATATGCAAGGAGTTCAATGGGTTGATCTCTGTGAATAATAAAAAGGTTAGCATGACTGCAGTGGCAGTAAAAGGAGTTTTGCTATGATTAGGTATTTAGGGTCAGATAAAAAGGCTGAATGTTATGATGGCTGCTCAACAATGGAAAGTAAGAGGAACAGAGTTTCCTCAATCATACAGAAGGATTACCTTATAGTTACTGCCATGCTGTAAATTTAACAAATGATGATGCCATGAAGTCTGTTCCATTGATGCAAGATACACTGGATGATGCATATGAAGTTATGGAGTTAATAAAGTACTCACCTAAGAAATAAGCAGCTCTGAAGAGAAAACAAGAAGAACTTAGAATAGACAATTTACACTTGCTTGTTGATATGAATGATGAAGAGTTTGCAAGCTTTTCAAAGTGGCATTGGTTCTGCTTGACAAGATGGATGGTTACAGCCAAAGATTTTCATTCATTCTTGCAGATTTATGTAACATTGCTGCAGATGTTAGATTTTTGCAAAGACCCATGACAAGCCTCTGACCTGAGTATAAGAGCACAAGATATTGGCATCAAGGATTTGATGAAGTCCTTCAAGTGATAATCTTAGTCAGGCTCTCCAGAAAAAGGAAATTGTTGCACCAGAAGCAGAACAGCTGGCCACTTAGTTGTCAAAACACTCAGGTGTATATGACATGATGAAAACACTCTGGCATTTTTTAAAGTGGTGCAATGAGAGTTGATCTTGGTGAGCCTGTCTTGCCTCACCAAAAACCCCTGCAAATTGTCTGGATGATATATCTGACTGGATGATGATGTTGGAGCAGAATACTTGACTGCCATTAATCCTGTGACACTGTTAATCAAAGAACAGTTTGATAAATCAGACTGGAAAAATAGATCAACCTTGAGTAGATGCTTATTAAAGGTGCTTCTGTTTAAGACGTTGAGAAACATGTGAGGTATGTCAAAGAATTTCTATTCTATGATGTTCCCTCGCAGGTATGCAGCTGGAGATTTTGAAAAATTCTTTTAAAGTGTTTCCTACCACATTACAGGATTTGGTCAGTTTACACAAAAATCTGAGTTTAGGACATGAGTCATTGTTGGACCAAGTGTACAAATTTGCACAACATTGTCTTGTAATTCCTGTAACCAATGCTGCAAGCAAACACTCCTTTCACTAAATGAAAAGAATTTTTAAAAATTTTGAGAAACCTTCTGACACAGAATAGATTGAATCACTTAATTTTCTCAAGTGTCAATGCTGAAGAACTCAGCAGTGATGATCTAAAATGTGTAGTGAATGAATTCATTGATTCTTGGGAAAGAAGAGCACTATTATTTGGTCATATGTGAAAAATTAGTATGTGTTTTCATTGACAAATTGTTTTGAATTATGCTTTAAGATTTGTTTTCACAAATTATTTATGTTGTAATTAATACTGGAGCAGATAATGAAAGGTGTGTTGACTGCAAATAGTATTTCCCCACTTTACCTTATACTTATAACATTTATGATATAAAACAAATGATAACTGATTTGACGTACTCCCAGTGATCAATTGAATGACTTCTTCCCATACTGGCAGCACGTTGTATTGTCTTATACGATAGCCTTTACGAGGCTAAAAAGTAGCTTTACATTGTCTTGTTATCCCTACGGCCATTCCTGAAAGTGAATGCCCATTCAGCTTAATATATAGAGCGCGTCTACTGTTACAGTATCAAATTGGTGGAGAGTCAAGCTCGAAATGGAGGTCAGCATACCTACAAACTTACAATCTATATTATTACGCGAAATTACAGGTGTGAATTAAGGAATGCAACTTTTAAATATTCCTTTGAAAACATACCTTTAATTCTACATCCCCGTTATTACTCATGCCTAAATTTACGGCTAACGTTATAAGGCTAACGTTACCGAGCCTCCATGGTTAAGACCATATTAAATGTAATGGAGGATTTTTCGTGGTATGCGACCAACGATTGTTAGGTGATTGCACCAGACAAAAGAGTTTTTCGCTGCAAATGGAAATCGATCATGTTTATTGTTCAGCAAGTCCTTAAAGTCAAGTTTTGCATGTACATTTGGTTTCCAATTAACTGTATTCCCGTACACATGATATCCTCGCAGACCAGTAGAACAGTGCAAACAGTTTGTAGCGACAGCCATTCTGATAGTCAGCAATATATGTGGAAAATGTACATTGAAATGTTGTACTCAGCTACTGAAAGTCAACTGAGAGCCATCATATTCGAATTTTAAAAGAAATAAAGATACTCTTTATATGAACTGTCATATGTATTAAATGGTTTCTCGTGGACTGAACTCAATTTTGGAATGCCTGAACTTTGATCATTTATAAGAAAAAAAATTCTGAATAGTAAAATGTTGATTTAATTAGGGAATTCGAACACGGTTTTCCATATTCTTTAAGCATATGAAAGGAACAATTTACAGCAGAAAATATTATAAAAAGAAAGAAAATTCAGTATGTGCATAAGTAATTACATTAGACTATAGCACAAGGAGGAACCATTAATTTGACCGATAGTGAATTGACTTTTCTTAGGGACGAACGTGGTTATTCAGCTGAGTGCAAAGAAAACACGTGTGATGTACAGTGGACAAGGAAAGTACCAAGTTGCAAACTTTGTTGCAGAAAATGGTATAAAAAGTGCTGTGAGAAAAGTTGACAAGAAATGTCCAGCATTAAATGACACTACTGTACACCACTGGATGGTTACTTACAAATCTGATGTCAAGATGACAAAATCGTCATTGGCAAGAAGCGAAGTCGACCAACAATTCTGTGAACTTGATAATTAATTGCGAAACATGCTTATACGTCTACGAACGGCTGGTGCAAAAGTAAATGTGGATGTAGTCCATGGCGTTCTAACTGGGCTCATAAAGTCTTATGTAAGAAAATTTTGTCATTACCTGGAATTGGAGCTTACAAGGGCAATGGTACGGTTACCTTACCAGAGAATGAATTTTTCTAGAAAAGTTTCGACAGTGTCAAGGCCCATAGTGACACGTTCTACTTGGGTAGGGATTAGAGAACAGTTTCAGTACGACATGGCTACTGAAGTCCTTACTCATAACATTCCTGATGCGGTTGTATTGATTGCAGATAAAATTCTACGAAATATGCCCCGACGAGTAAGGTAACCATAAAAGAAAAGGGTTCTAAGCACGTTTCAGTAGTAGTTGGTGACGAAAAGCGTGTGATTACACAGACACTGGCAGAGAGTCTCAGTGGTTAGCTGATTTCTTTGCAGGTTATCTACAAATGATTTTTTATCTCATTTAACGAGAACCACTTGACCAACGAGGAGGCAATTATCCTTCTTCTTCTTCTTCCTTTTTCTAGATTTATCCCACTTTCAGCTTAAAGTCGCTACTGCAGTCAATCTCCTCAAACGATGTTCGATCCAGCGCATCATCCTCTTCTGACCCAACTTCCTTCATGTCCTTTCAAATGCATCCCTTCTACCTTTGGGACGTCCGATGCTTCTCCTACAGGGTGGTACCATCTCCATCATTCTCCCGCAGACTTTTAACTTGCCCGAACTATCTCAACCTTGCTCTTGTGGATCTCTCTGTGATGTTCTCAGCACTCATCCTCTCTCTCATATTACCGTTCCTCACGTTATCTCGTAATGTATGTCCACATGCCCATCTGCACATTTTCATCTCTGCCACGTCCAGTATCTTGTGTGTGAGAGTTACAGAGTGTCCAGTCCATAAAGCATTGCTGACTGACTCCATCATGTATATTTTACCCTTAACCTTTGGTGCAATTCTTTTGTCGCAAAGGACGCCAACAATCTTTTTCTAGTTGTTTCAGCAACACTGAATTCTTCGGGTAACCTCCGCACTCACTCTACCATCGCTCTGTATTGTGCTTCCCAAGTACTTGTATATTTTGCCTGTGGTATCTGTGTCGACTGAATATTGGTCACACTTTCACCCGATATTACTTTACAATCTCTGTTTCCTTGGCCACTGATACGAAACAAGATAGGCGATTTGAGATTCCCTCGTACCACTCTTGTATGTTGTCAAGTGCCTCTCAGCCTTCTCAAAGAAAATATTTAGGATTTGAAGGCTGTGACTGACTGCAAAGTCCGCAAGTTTGTCTTTTGCTTCATTGCTTGTCCCAACTTTATATTTCCCCATGGTCTCTTCCTTCCCGCTGTTGTTATTTCCGCAATGGCCTCTGAAATCTCTTCCAATCCAAAGTTTCTCATTACCTGGTATCTCTTCCATTTCCTAATCCAGTTCTTTTCAGAACTTCTCCTTTACCTCTGCGCTACATCCTGACTGAGTTGCATTCACGCTTATGATGTTTACAATCCTATTGTCTAAGTCTACCCTCATCCAGATGATCCGGTCACACTCAGTCAGGATGTAGCGCAGGATTCCTTTCCTCATTTCATCGTCCAGTATGAACCCCACACCGTTTCGTTTTCCATCTACACCGATGTAGAACAACGTGAATACGTTTCCGATTTCTCCATCCCTGTCACCCCTCCATTTCGTCTCCTGGTCACACAAAATGCTGATTTTTTCGTCTGTACATCATTTCTACTCTTTTCAGGCCTCCTCCTGTCATACTCCAAACGTTCAGTGTGACTATTCGGATGGGCCTCATTTTCCCGTCAACATTCTCCTTCTTCTTTCCTGAGCTGTCTTCTTTAGTTTTATCCGCTCGTAATACGGTAGTTGTCGTCCATTTCCCACAATTGTACAGAGATGTTCTCACAATTGAACGGCGATGTTAAGGAAAATTATTTTCTGCCATAATCATAATTTTGGGGCCAAAGTTTCACGCCAGATGCCCTTCCTGCCTCAATCCTCCTCCTTTATGCAGGCTTGGGACTGGCTGGCGGAATCAGAGAAAGCGAAGATCAGCTTGAACTCCAGACGGAGACTTAATATTTAACCCATTTCTTGGGCTGAGGTTAGTGAACGCCAGGGCGTGTGTACACGCCAGCCTGGCTCAGTTTGACGTCCTCACGGAATTCAGTAACATGGTGCATCACGGATGGTGCAGGGCTGTGCTTGCGGTTGTATACTAAACTTTACAAGAGAGAACTTCTGCGTTCTGCCCCACCTTTCACCTGCAGACAGACTAGCAAAGCGTTATTACGTCACCAGGCAAGATAAGCATAACTGGGCTCACAAAATATCAGTTAAGCACAGGCACCACCATTTGCACCACAGAAGGAGACAATTCGGCTGATTGAAAAAGTCTTAAAGTTCTTCATTTAAAAAGTAAAGACAAAGAGCAACAGTGGAGACGACCAGAAATCTGTCTATATTGGGCACGCTTTCAAGGCGCAAGATACAAAAGAGGTGTGGAAAAAGTTGGAAGAATTGGGGATTTTACATGTAATCGTGCCAAAGAACATGAAACATTTACATCAATCGTTGGATTTCAGAACTAATGATACCTCTAAAAAGATGGAGCGGAAATCATTCGATGAATATTTTACGTCTGACATTTGCAGGGCACAATGACCTGTATCGCGATGTAACAACAATCAAAACTGACTTTCGGCTGAGCACCCTGAAAACAGAAAAAGGACGTAGCCGTGGTATAGAGCAACTGGCCCCACATCATAAAAAGCAATTGAAGAAGAAGTTTCTGCTCTGAACCCGTAAACAGGACGATTGGCTATTAACACTGTGGATGGTATTTTTATTGATCTCATTTGTTCCAATTTTTAAGAACACATGTTTTTTGTTCAAAATTTGTGGAATTATATGGAAAACATGCACCTGTTATTTTTTCAAATTTTTATTGGCTGTTTTGAAATACATACATATATTTTTTCTAACTTTTGTTCAACATTTGTGTTATGAGTCAGCCTTACTAAGAATGTTGACTTACGCAGTGATGGGCTAAATTTGAGGCGAATGTTATTAAACATATTTGAAAAAGCCTCTGCATGATCAATCCTTCAAATTTGAAATTCAATAAAAAAATCCTTAATTAATCTTACCTAATTTTTTATTTTTTAATTAGGTTGCACCTATAAGTTCGCGTAATAAGGTATCTCACTAACTGAAAAAAATTTAATTTCAAACTAATACCAAAAAGTAAAGCATCAACAACCAAAGCTGCACTTTGTACATATTTTCCCAAAAAATTTCATTTCAGCTGTCACCTACTACACTTACACTCGCACTAAAATCAATTACACTGAGCAACACTATTATACTTTGACACAACTGCTATCAGCTATATCACCAGGTACTGGATATTTAATTTATTACTACAGCCTGTCTCAATTGACTTGGGGCTTTTTACAAGATCCTTGACATCTTTTTATTTACTGAACATAATGGAATTTCTTTTGCAAAGACTGTAAATTCTAGTTAAATTTTAAGTTCTTTTTTCTGATTAACAAACTGTAAGCTGGAGTGAATGTTGATTGTTTTGGATTGTTCTCTCTCGGGTTTCAAAAATTCATGTCAGTGTAAAAGCATACAATTTTTCATAAGAGGTAATTCAAAAGTATGTATGTATATATATATATATATATATATATATATATATATATATATGTATATATATGTATATATATATGTATATATATCGTATAAGTAGCATTTGTTTACAATTTATGTACAGGACGATATATAGCTGCTAAGTATATCGACCGACTCTTCCAATCAAAAGTATTTTTATTTGATTTTATAGGTTTTATTGAATCGACACGTAAAACAAATAAGATAGTAACTTGTAACACAAACGAACATCAAACAGTAGCGAAGGGTTGTGGGAGTTCCAAAGAATTTTTTACTGGGCGATTATGTTCATGATGAAGGCAACTGTTACTTGTTTTATGACAAACTACTGAATATTTACATCAGGTCTCTGACAAGCAATAGAAAAATGTCTGCTGAGATCAGACAGTGGAAGATAGAATAACAAACTCCACTTGGACAATGCTCCAATCACGTAAAGGAAAAATGTGTATATTAAAAAAGAAAGATACCAGTTTTGAAAAAAACAGTCAGATTCTGTGAACCCCTTTCCCCCTTATATATATATATATATGAAACAGCGCCTTACTCCCTTGTTGTCACTAGGAACACATTTTTTGGGGTGTAGGATAGCGGCAGTTGCTGGAGAGGCTAATGAGTTATGTGCCCTTGACCCTTAAACTGCAGGTGAGCAGAACAGCTTCCTGCCTTTGTAAGGACTCTTGGGATTTGGCCAGCAACCATTCTAGGAGAAGGAAAACTTCGATATAATACCATAAATCCAGACTGGAGTAACCAGTCTGTCCCAAGTCCGGATGAATTGGTAGGGTTGTTGTCTGGTGCCTTCCGGTTATAAAAGTTTTAAAGGCAAACCATTGAACGTGATTGACCAAACAAGAATGTTAGATAATGCTAGGACGTCACCCGTATTGGACCCACAGCAGCAAGTCCCCTCTGTTGTAGGTGGGCGAATGAGGCCACAACAGCATTCACCGAAGGTTCGATTTGACTTTGAATGTTGGTATTATGACTGGAGGAGGTAGAGAATTGGCTGCATTGTTGAATGGTAAACGAATTGATATTGCTGGTATTCAGGAGACAAAGGGTAAGGGAGCAAAAGCTCGTTTCTTGATGACAGATTGGAACTGTTTTACAATGGTTCTAGTAATAGTAGGAATGGAGTTGGCATAACTTTAAACCAGAACCTACAAGATCAAATACTTGCAGTCAACAGAAGATCTGATCGAACTGTGGGAATACAACTAGAATTAGCAAAGATGAAGACTAACGTAATGTCAGTGTATCGACTTTAATTTGGTTGTGCAGAGGATGAAAGTGGCATTTTGGGATGGAGCGTATGGAGAACCGAACGAGCCAGGAAAATCGATCATACAATGCACACAGATGTACAGTCTGATTATATACAACAACTATTTTGAGAGAAAGGAAGAACATCTCATAGTCTATTGTAGTGAAAACAGGCAATCAATGGTTGATTACATCTTGATATGTAGAGATAATTGGAGATTTGTGAAAGACTGCAAGGTGCTACCAGGGAAATCTGTTGTCACTCAGCATCGTCTATTGGTCTTAGAAATGGAGATGTCACAACCTGAAAATAAAGTATGGCAGCAACCAAGAGAAAAGAAAATTCGATGATGGAACTTGAAGAAAGATGACTTTAAGGTCGACTTCATACCTGGGCTGACTGAGGCAACTTACTGACTATTTCGTGGTGAAAGTGGCGCTCCACAAGGCTTTAGCCCTCAGTCCATTGCAGTTCATAATCATCCTTATAAACAGTAAAGCCACCCTGGCGATGATATTGGGGATAAACATCAAATGAGGTTGAGGAACAGGTAGAGATACGGAGGGACACGTTTGAAAACAGTGGACTTGAGATCAGTTGCAAAAAACTGGAATATTTCGGACCGCCACGCCATCAGAATATAGTAAAACTTCAAGAAGAAAGATTACCAACTGTCAATCATTTCAACTACCTTGGTTTCATTTATTGATGGGGAGGTCGGATGACTCAGAGATGTGGAGTCAAGAATCCGAGTGACTTGGTCTAGCTGGAGAGACCTGTCGCGAGTCATTAATGATAAAAAGGTGCCTGTAGAACTCCACAGCAAATTGTACAAAACAGTTATAAGACCACGTATGTTATGCGGTAGTAAGTGTTGACTCTTGCCAAAAAGAGGAGAGGAGGAACGCCTGCATGTGACCAAAATAGAAACGCTTTGATAGAGTTAGGGACTGACCAGAGAAGACAGAGTAATAAATGATGAAATAAGGAACAATGCGAAAGTCACTCCTATCACGAGTCACATTACCAATAGAGGCTTGTCATGGTATGCCCATATTATCCCCCGAGATAAGGACCATATAACTAGAAGTTCACTGGAAATGAAGGTTGCGGTTAGCCGTCCACGAGGTAGACATAAATTGAGATGGATGGATAAGATAAACTCTGACCTGTGAAAATATGATATGAGACCAGATATGGCACTAGACAGTGGTCAGCCGTGGTATCCAATGTCGACGCCAGCAATGATATAAGGCAGACAAGGTGAACAAGATGAACACACACACACATTTATATATATATATATATATATATACTATATACTATTTTTATTATAAGATGCTATTAAAGAAGAACACTAAATTATACCTAAATGGCTGATGACCATTTCAGTATGTGAAACTGGCAGTTTCATATTTTGTTGTTGTTTTCTTTTCAGATAAATCAATAAATGTTCTATTTAAAAGAATTTTGAGCTCCCTGGTTGTTTGTATAATCGAATACATATACATATACATGTAAATAAATAAATATATATATATATATATATATATATATTTAATTATATTCGAAGGGGTATCCATTACTACCAGGGGATTCTTGTTGAGTGATTAAAGTACTTTTAGTGACATATTTTGGATCATTGCTGTCATGCTTTCATGATAAACATGCAAAATTGAAATCATTTTTTTTAGCAGCTGACATAATGTTGACATTACTGAGGAATTTTGTTAAATCAATGTTAATAAATCACCCTAAAATGGGTCTCTCCTTTGACCCCAAAAGTCTGCCCAAATGCAGTGATCTGAATACGTCTGACATGATATTTAAGCTCTTTACGTTTTCTTTGGGTCAATTTGCCCTAATTTTTGATAAAGAGCCCAAATGATCCTCATTTTGAACCTGGTGGCAACTAACCAGTCAAATCACAAAGTAAGATACACATCATCATCATCATTATCATCATCATCATCATAATCAACAACAATAACAACGTCATCGTTTATCGCCTTCTTGGCTCCCTTATTGATAAATTTAATTGACCACAAATATCGGCATTCTTGGTTAGTTAAATAGACAGGTAGATAGAGAGATAGCTAGATGGATAGATAGAAAGATGGACAGGCAGATAGATAGATAGATCGATAGATAGATAGATAGATAGATAGATAGATAGATAGGTAATAGTTAGTTGAATCAATATATAAATAGATTTTGGTGTCAGCCTCAAGATGTTCTTTAGCTCCAATTAAGCTGCTATTGCCTTGCCAACTATATCATTGAGACCCTACAATAAGGGACCTCTACCTTCCGAATGAGTTCACACCAGAACCCCAAGTGACTTTAGAAGAAGTGCAAGCAGCTCTGAAATCAACACCAAATCGGAAGTCACCAGGCATAGATGACATTCCCATTGAANAAGAGATAGCTAGATGGATAGATAGAAAGATGGACAGGCAGATAGATAGATAGATCGATAGATAGATAGATAGATAGATAGATAGATAGATAGATAGATAGATAGATAGATAGATAGATAGA
Source organism: Morbakka virulenta (assembly GCA_003991215.1). Classification (NCBI taxonomy): domain Eukaryota; kingdom Metazoa; phylum Cnidaria; class Cubozoa; order Carybdeida; family Carukiidae; genus Morbakka; species Morbakka virulenta. The sequence goes on from RDPX01000027.1 coordinate 388,643, forward strand.
TAGATAGATAGATAGATAGATAGATAGATAGATAGATAGGTAATAGTTAGTTGAATCAATATATAAATAGATTTTGGTGTCAGCCTCAAGATGTTCTTTAGCTCCAATTAAGCTGCTATTGCCTTGCCAACTATATCATTGAGACCCTACAATAAGGGACCTCTACCTTCCGAATGAGTTCACACCAGAACCCCAAGTGACTTTAGAAGAAGTGCAAGCAGCTCTGAAATCAACACCAAATCGGAAGTCACCAGGCATAGATGACATTCCCATTGAACTCTTTAAAGCAGGTGATGAAAGAGTACTGAGTAAACTGACACGGCTCTGTCAAGAAATCTGGAATACTATAGAATGGCCAAAAGATTGGAAACGCTCAGTTTACTTACCACTACCAAAGAAAGGCGACATCATGCAATGTGCAAATAATAGAACAATCGCACGGATTTGTCATTGCAGCAAGGTATTGTTGAGAATAATCCAAAGGCGAATTGAACCATACATGGAGAGAGAATTATCAGAAGTACAGGCTGGCTTTAGACGAGGAAGAGGTACTTGTGATCACATCGCGAACATGAGATGGCTAATGGAGACTACAAGAGAGCATCAGAAACAAGTGTATTTTTGCTTCATCGATTACAGCAAAGCTTTCGACTGCATCGATCACCATCGACTCTGGAATGTACTGAAAACATGGGTATTCCAGAGCATCTCATGTTACTCATGAGGAGCCTGTATGACAGCCAAGAAGCTACAGTGAGAACAAGCCATGGTGATACAGACTGGTTCAGCATAGGGAAGGGAGTAAGACAAGGCTGTATACTTTCCCCATACCTCTTCAACTTGTATGCAGAGGCCATCATGCGTTCGGTCAATCTAGAATAATAATAATTTGGAACAAAGATAGCTGGAAGATGCATTAACAACCTGCGATATGCAGACGATACCACCATCATGGCGGAAAATGTTGATGACCTGAAGTGTTTACTAAGGAAAGTTAAATTAACAAGTGCACAGGCTGGACTGTATTTGAATATCAAAAAGACTAAAGTCATGACGACGGATGGAACCAGAAAATTCGTGATAGACGGAGAGGAGATCGAGGTGGTATATTCTTTCAACTTCTTGGGAAGTATGATAAACAAAGAGGGAGGATCATCTGATAAAATCAGGAGGAGACTGGGTATGGGGAGAGAGATCCTTTGTCAAATCTGAACAAAATCATCACGAGTAACGACATCACAAGGAAAGACCAAGGTCAGAATAGCTGAAACTATGATATTTCCCTTAGCCATGTATGGATGTGAAAGCTGGACAATCAAGAAACAAGACAGAAAGCGCATAGATGCTTTCGAGCTATAGTGTTGGAGGCGAGTTTTGAAGATTCCATGGACAAAAAGGGAAACCAACAAATCCGTCATTGAGAGGATAAAACCAAATATATCTCTGGAATTGACGCATAGTAAAGCAAAGGTTGAGATTTTTTGGTCACATCATGAGAAAAGATGGATGTGTTGATCCTGAGGATTTTGGTCTTTCTCTGGTGAATCCTGAGGCCAACCTATGATGAGGTGGCTGCCAGCTCTGTAGTCATGACCTGCATCCAATGGTTTTCGGAAAGCAGGGCTAAATTGTCTGCAAAATCCTAATCACCTACCTTGTGTAAGAGTGTCCACTGAATTTTTTATTTCGTGTACTGTTGATGCCTTCATGACCCAGTAGATTGTAAAAGGAAGACGAAAAGTGACAAAGGCAAACTTGTCAAGCCCCAACCTTCACTCCAAAACTTGCTGTAATTTTACCTCCATGAATCACCTGGCAGTTCATTTTTTGCTAGCTACCAAGCTTCCGAGTTCTTTGTAAAGCTGACCTTTTTTACTTTCTGCCACTTGTCCTTAATGTTGATCACTTTATCAAGCAGTTCTTGTACCACCTATTTGTAGGATGGATGAACCAACTGGTCTCCAAATGACTCCCAACTCTCACCGTTAGCTCCAAGTAGTTGCTTGTGCACGGCAGCGGCCACACCCAGGTAACCGTTTATGCTGGCGGGCTAAACTCGGTGAGGGTAGGTATTGCCATTTGCAGTGCTGGCAGAGGTTGCATNGAGTTTTGAAGATTCCATGGACAAAAAGGGAAACCAACAAATCCGTCATTGAGAGGATAAAAACAAATATATCTCTGGAATTGACGCATAGTAAAGCAAAGGTTGAGATTTTTTGGTCACATCATGAGAAAAGATGGATGTGTTGATCCTGAGGATTTTGGTCTTTCTCTGGTGAATCCTGAGGCCAACCTATGATGAGGTGGCTGCCAGCTCTGTAGTCATGACCTGCATCCAATGGTTTTCGGAAAGCAGGGCTAAATTGTCTGCAAAATCCTAATCACCTACCTTGTGTAAGAGTGTCCACTGAATTTTTTATTTCGTGTACTGTTGATGCCTTCATGACCCAGTAGATTGTAAAAGGAAGACGAAAAGTGACAAAGGCAAACTTGTCAAGCCCCAACCTTCACTCCAAAACTTGCTGTAATTTTACCTCCATGAATCACCTGGCAGTTCATTTTTTGCTAGCTACCAAGCTTCCGAGTTCTTTGTAAAGCTGACCTTTTTTACTTTCTGCCACTTGTCCTTAATGTTGATCACTTTATCAAGCAGTTCTTGTACCACCTATTTGTAGGATGGATGAACCAACTGGTCTCCAAATGACTCCCAACTCTCACCGTTAGCTCCAAGTAGTTGCTTGTGCACGGCAGCGGCCACACCCAGGTAACCGTTTATGCTGGCGGGCTAAACTCGGTGAGGGTAGGTATTGCCATTTGCAGTGCTGGCAGAGGTTGCATTAGCTGTGCACGAAGATGCCACGGCAGGGACATCGGATGCGGAGATGAGCGAAGGTATGCGTGGTAGCATCAACGGTTATCTCTTAGCACAGGCAAGAGCTAGTACTCGGTCCAACCAGGAATAGTCTGGCCACTGCCGGGGTCCACGTACTCCTAAAACAGGTGTTTCTGTCAAGCCCAGCCAACTGAGTTTAAAACCCTTGGCTAATAAAGAATGACGAGTCTCGACCGGTCTAATTCAAAGGAAACTAGGGCGTCCCCCTTAAGCGACGCGCAACTTCACCCCCCGGAAGGTGTGAGAAGTAAGCAAGGGGTATCGCAGAACGTCCGACTGCGGTTAAAGAAGTTAGGGCATATTTTGAAGATGAGGATTGGAACATGAAATGTGGGATCGATGACTGGAAAATAAAGAGAGTTAGTGGAAGTGATGAAAGCAAGAAAAGTTGACATATTGTGTGTGCAGGAAGTTAAGTGGAAAGGAGACTGATCGAAGGATCTGGGAAAAGGATATAAGATCATATATAATGGAACTGAGAAAAGGAGAAACGGGGTTAGCATTATCCTGAGTGGAGAGCAGAAGGAATGCGTGGTTTAAGTTAATTGGGTCAGTGGCAGGGTGATGAGCATAAAGATTGCAACTGAGGATGGGCCCCTGAACGTGGTAAGTGCATATGCTCCACAAGTTGGCTGTGGCGATGACGAAAAGAATGAGTTTGTCAGAGAGCTAGAAGATGTTATGAGACAGATACCACCAACAGAGAAAGTTTCCATTGGGGCGGACGTGAATAGACATGCTGGGAAGGATAGACATGGGTTTGAACGTTGCCACGGAGGAAAAGATTTTGGGAACAGAAATAAAGAAGGTGTACGAATCTTGAGTATGGCGGAAGCATTAGACATGGTTATTGCGAACACGTGGTTTGAGAAAAGGGAAGAGCGTAAGGTGACATACAAGAGTGGAGGCAATAAAAGTCAAAGAGACTATTTGCTGGTCCAAAAAAGAGATAGGTGAAGGATCATAGACTGCAGGGTAATTCCGGGAGAAGCTGTTGTGTCACCACACAGACTTCTAATAATGGGTCTAAGATGGACGATGGAAAGAAAACGCCAGAGGAGAAGGAAAACGCAGATTAAGACCTGGAAGTTAAAGGATGAACAAAAAGCAGCAACTTTCAAAGCGGCAGTGAGCACGAAGAAAAGATCAGCCACTGGTGACGGCAATGGAAACCAAGAGTGGGAGCGGATGAAAGGTATTATCATAGAAGAGGCTAAGCAGGCATGTGGGAAAAAGGCAGCTTCCAAGGCAACTGGAAGAGACTCATTGTGGTGGAACGATGAGGTACAAGAGGCTGTCAGAAACAAGTGGAAAGCATTCATACAGTTGAAAGATGATGAAAGTGATGTGGCCCTGGAAAGGTACAGGGAATGTTAAAGAATGGCAATGAAGCCTGTGGCAAAGGCAGAGAAAGAAAGCTGCAAAAATTGCAAGAGGAATTAGAGAGCAAGGAGGGACAACGGAAAGTGTTCTGAATAGCCAAAGCGCGGGAAAGATCTCGAAAGGATATAAGAGATCCCACCATTGTGAAGGACGAAGGTGGACATATGTTGACAGGGGATATGGAAATCAGGCAAAGGTGGCTGGATTATTTCAAGCAGTTTTTGAACACGGAGAATACGCAGAAGCAGCTGGAGGCAGTGGAAGTACTTGAAGCACCAGTGGAAGAAATCACAGTAGAGGAGGTAGCACTAAAGAAAATGAAGAAGGGAAAAGTACCGGGACCATCCGAGGTTACGAGCGACATGATCTGAGCGTTAGAAGAGGAAGGAACCATATGGCTAACGGAAGTCATCAGGAAAGTTTGGGATGAAGAGGAAATACCAGAAGACTGGCACAAGAGTATTTTGGTGCCAACCTGCAAGCAGAAAGGAGACATTATGCAGTGCGGCAATTTTCGAAGGATCAAGCTACTAGAGCAAGGGATGAAGGTTTGCCGTCACCAAGTCTGGTGTTACTTTCGTTGTCATGTGTACTTTTCTGTGGGGTAAAGTGTTGCCAACAATAACCAAGTTGTTCATGGGACCGAACTTTTCAAATATCTCGCCATTCTCGTTCGTCGCCTTCAGCTGTGTCGTCCTGTCAACTTCTCTTATCTGGTGCTGTCTTGTCTGATTTGACATTGAGGTCGCCAGTGAGGATGTTGATGTCTTTCTCTGGGTAGTTGGCCATGACAAGTCTTTGGTAGAACTAGCCTTTAGCGTCTTCATCATTATCGTTGGACACATTAGACACAGCACTGGATTTTGTTCATCTTGATCTTCTTGGTCCTAATTTATACTGTGATGGTTCTTGATTCTTGTGTTTGCCATCCTATCAGAGCTCCCTGTGAAGATTCTGGCAGCATTAGGGCTATGTCTTTGATGTGTGGAACATTATCTTCTTCGTGGCCAGAATACAGCAACCTTCCCCGGTCTCCAGTCTTAGTGGACCTAACTGTATCCAACGGGTCTCTCTTATTCTAAGCAGTGTGATTTTGTAGCTTTTCTTTTTTGCTACTACTTGGGATGCTTACCCTATCTCGTACATCGTCCTTATATTCCATACTCCAATGTGTATGGTCCCAGTTGATAAAAGGGATGTCAGAAATGAAGCTGTTATTGACTTTCATTGACGGCTTTTACTGTCCGGCATCGTATGTCCTCTTAATAGGTCTCCGTTTCTCCCAGAGTACTAATCTCTTGGTATTAATGTCGATTCTGTAGCAAGCCTTGGTTTTATGGGGTGGGGTTATTACCCCACGTCCAATCATCCCCCCTTTTCTTTCGGGCTTGAAGCCGAACATGGCAGAGTTGACTTCATACAGTGGAGCGCATTTTTTCCATGTAAATAGCAGCCAATTTTTAAAGTCTTAAAACTAAAGTTTTAATGGCTATGCAGATGGTACCCACATTTATACCAATGGCGAATATTTTTGTTGTCTGGTATCCTGTTAAAGTAACGTACGTTGGTCAAGGTCAGTTGTAAAGAAAAATTTGAAGTCAGATCACTTCAATGTAAAACATACAGATATGAGTAGCTTTCCCCAAACTATTATTATTAAAAAGAGAATTTGGATCATAAGGACATCCACGTTATTGGCAATGGCAAAAACTAATTGTTTGCATTTTTTGCTTTGTTAATGAATTCATTTACGCTGTAGTATTGTGCAAGACACACAGATATGGGAAGACATGAGGAGACAAAGTAGATTGTGATAAAAGGTATTGCACACATTAGCTATTATTCATGTTGGTATGAATACGAAACAAAATATTTTAAAACTCATGTGAATATTTTTGACAATAGTTTATATTAATTAAGGTGCGTAAAATATGGGCTTCTTTGTTAATTGGGCTCTTGCTGTTCCCCAGATATATTCCTTTCATTTCACTCTTTGTATTATCATACCAACGTTCTATATGAATATATATGAAAATGCCAGGGAGCATATATCGTGATCATTCCATCAGCATAATTTTTAAAATCTCGTCACCATAATCATTATCACCATCGTCGTCATCATGATCGTCGTCATCAACAGTTCTTCGACGTCGTCCATGCTTGATGGCCATGGCATGCTCTTTTGTGGATGTATTAACCTCCAGGTTTTCCATGATATAGTTCATGCAGACCCTATTAGATATACTGCAGCCTCTTTGTATGGGATATTCGTACACTTTGCTGTTATAGAGACGTCTCCGCTCTACATCCCTAAACCATTACAGGTGGTTATAATGCAGACGACTTAAGGCAGCAAAGATTTGCTCCCACCAGCAGGAATTAGTACTGATTCTTTTATCTTTTCATGAAAGCACATGTGCTGGGAATATACTAGAACTTACTATTAGGAAATGAAAAAACAGTACCTATTTTTGCCCGGTAAATAGTTCAATACATCTGTCATTTGTCTTCTTGTAGACATTCGTCTGCAGCAAGAGCTGGAGTTAATAATCTTACGAAAACGATGTCATTGGAATGGGCATCATCAGGGATCCGTATTAATAGCATTGCCCCGGTGAGTCATTTTGAATTTTTACTGTATTGGATGACCTAGTTAATACTTAATGTTACGATCCCTATTGTTTCGTCCTTACTAGTTCAAAATCTCCATATTTTAAAAGTTATCTGATGTTTTGTTATTTCTCTTGTAGGGTGTAATCTATTCCGAGAGTGCAGCTGCCAATTATAGTGCGGCTGAGCCAGCTTTATTTGAAAAGGCAAAAAATGGAATACCAATGAAAAGATCGGGAACCACTGAAGAGGTATGGTTGAATTTTGTCATTATTCAGTGGCACCTCAAGCTTACCACTTATTGGTATATTTTAGTGGTGAGCCATTGATGTTTCATTGCATGTAGTCAAAATTCTGAATTATTAGCCGTTTTTGAAAATTGACGATACTACCGGAGATTACTGGTACTGATGTAACGAATGTGCAATTGCCACGTTTTCATTATGATAAATATGCACTAAAAAACCATGCCGCTAATTTGAAGTGCTAAATGCTTCAGTTCAATGTTGACATTAAAGCAGATGCCCGTCTTTCATATCAATGGTCTTAACTCTAACCTGTGCTCTTGCAAAGTTTTTTGCATTTTTCTCGTGAATGATGACAGAAAAATAAGAAACAAAAAAAGAAAAAAGAGAAAATGGCAAACCAAGGATTCTCACGGATTAACATTCCTCACTAGGAGGAACAGCCTCACCAGGGTTAGCATCAGAATGATGTTCCACGGATATTTGAGGAAGATAAGGACTCGTCTTTCTATTGAATGATACCAGTTGTGTTTTAGCTGCATGGAAAAAACCAAGCCATTTTGTTCCCCATTCACCGACTGCCTAGAAGTCTGACTCTTACAAACTTGTCAAATTTGTACAAGTTTGACTTGTTCCTTCAAGTGCATTTGTAACCAATGCTAGAGTACAAAGTGTCATCAGCATAGATGGCGATAAACTGAAGCAGATTGCCAGGAAATCGATTAATATAAAAAAGAAAGAGCGTTGGACCAAGATTAGAACGTTAAGGAATGCCAGCCTTAATAGAATACTCATCAGATGTAATTCCATCCAATGTGACACAATTTACGATCCAAAAGAAAAGACTGAATGATTGCAAAAATCATTGCCAAACACCTTAGGCAGAAAGAATATAACGAAAGCCAGTGTGCCACACCTTGTCAAATTTTTTCCTTATAAATACATAGTGCTATAGTACTTCCTACATCCCTTGTTATCTAAAAAACTATAAATACGTTGCTTGATTATATTCAACAGGTCACTAGTGGAGCGAGATCCGCTAAACCCTTACTGAACATCAACAAAGAGACCTAAGTTCTACAAGAATTCTACCAGAACATTGTTGATAAGTCGCTCAAAAACCTTACTAATGAGAGAAAGAAGGCTTACAGATAGATATTTACGAGGATCAGTTGGATCACATACATTCTTGGAGACATGGACAACTTTTGGAACTTTGCAGTATACTGATAGGCACAGGTTAAAACGTGTGGACAGCAAGGAAGATAACTCAGAAGCACATTCTTTCAAAACAAATAACGTTATCTGGTAAATACTTCCAATTTTAGTTTAAGACCATAATAGTCTTTGCAACCAACCTTGTATGTATGATAAAGATTCCAAAATCAGATGAAAAAGATCATTTTTTCTCTAAAGAACAAAGAAAATCGAACAATTTCAAAGAGTTGAGAAATAACCTATTTGCCAGAATTCAAAACACTATTAGAAATCTTTCAGAAATCTTGACTTCCAAGTCTTTGAGTAGAACTATATTCTCGAACTTGCTCACCAAAGTGAGATTTAGCATAAAAAAATCAACCATTTACAAGCATTGCTAGCTGGTCTGAAAGAAACCCGAGTTCTCTTACGTTGAAACTGAACATAGAAATGACTACGATTAGCAATGGCAGAAGAACAAAGAGCATTGACCCCGTGGAGGAGAATAAGGTTTGACTTTGTGAATACGACTAGGTACAAACGTTTCAATACCAACTTTTACCCATTCGTTTGCAACATCAAAAGCTGACTTGGTAAAGACTTAATCCCATAGAATATCACCAAGAAGTTAACGAAATCCATACCAGTCAGCTTATCTACCAGTGTGATGCTTATCCAGTGGCTTATTAATAGAGTCTAATACTGTTTTAACCTGATCTTGAATCTGCAAAGAGAGAGAGAGAGAGAGAGAGAGAGAGAGAGAGAGAGAGAGAGAGAGAGAGAGAGAGAGAGAGAGAGAGAGAGAGAGAGAGAGAGAGAGAGAGAGAGAGAGAGAGAGAGAGAGAGAGAGAGAGAGAGAGAGAGA
>RDPX01000027.1:400482-450915 GCA_003991215.1 Morbakka virulenta
ACGTTTTTACCATAAATCAATGCCCCAGTTATTTCTACGCACCCAAAAATATACAATAAGATGGAGAGACTCGTGACAACAAACCTTTTTTTAGAAACACATTTATTTTTGTCACACTTGCAGCATTTTCGAAAAATAACAAATCAAAGAAGATTGACGTCAGAGCTTCTAAATAAACCAAAGAAGTGACGTCAGACGTAAGAAAAGTTGTTTCTGGTAGAACAATGTCAAAAATAATCGAACCCGAATAAGCATACTGACCTCATTCGATGTATTGAATAAGCATATGTTAAGCATATTGCACCCTGATTTAGAGATAAAACTTAAGCATACTTGACCCTGCTCAAAATTTGCCTATGCTTATAAAAAAAAAGCGTGTATCTTTAGATTCAAGTTCTCGGAATCTAACAGCTGGAAGATCCTGACGAGCATAAACAGTAGGAATATGAAAATGACGCATGGCATCTAAGTGGATCTAAGGTAAGCAGCTGTCCATATGAAGACTCCTTTTACCAACACTGTCATGGAGGCTAGTCTCAGAAAGGCCAAGAATATTAGGTGAGTGACAACAAAAGAAAACTTTAACAAAAGAAAAATTGGAACAAAGACCCCTGACATTACTTAAAGCTAACTTTTGAAGGAAACAGTTTTTTCCGGCTCTATGTGGAGCCAGTACTACCACATCTTGAGTCTACACTCTCAAGCAGAGTCAGTTTTAAGTGCAGAGTTTGTGTTTCGTCCCTAAGCATTGAAGATTTGCTGGGTACTGGTGGCCATTTGTTTGCTTAAAACTGTCATAAAAAGTTGAAAATAGAAATAGATGTCTGAAACCTTTACCTATAAGACAGACCATCAGCTAGCGGACTGACCCCAGTGGTGATGGGGGTGAAATTAAACGGAGGTACAGCAGACTTTGTCTACCACACAGTGTCCTCTTAAGGAAATAGTGGTGGTGAGTTGATACTACCACCGGTGTTTTAAGCGTGGCATATCTCTGGGAGAGTTGCCAACCAAGGCCAAAGAGGGCCCTCCACCATGAGATAGACAAATCCGCCAGGCGCCAGCTTGGTATTTCAAGGTCTTTGGGTGGTCTAGCAAATAAAACAAAGTCTACAGACAGTTAATGATAACTAATGCAACAGGTAAGGCAAGCTCAGAGGAGATAATATTAGTTAATTAAGACTCTATAAATTTCCTTTAAAACACTGCTTTACTTTTACGCTCCATATCAGTTGCTTTATCTTTTGCAACTCATCTTTAAAAGAACAGATTAGCACCTGCCCTGCGTTATGCTACGCTGACAACATGATAGACAACGACTCCAGACACACCATTAGGTACACATGGAATTCTGTTTAAAGAGTAAGCTTCCTCTTTCACTAAACCATGTGTAAGCGTCACAATGCCAGATTCAGAGTGGGAGCAAGGTAATGGCAACATGTCCCCGATAAAGAAGCACCTCAGACTGCTCCGACGATCCTTGTGGAAGTCACCTTCAGATTTACTTAATTTTAAAAGGACAATTATGGTTAATTATTGTTATTCCCCTGTAGGTTTCCGCATTAACAACGTTTCTGTTGTCACCGGCAGCGTCTTTTATCTCAGGGGAAACAGTGAAAATCGATGGAGCACAAAGTCTTTTTGGACACACCTTATATTCAATACCAGGTAACGGAGACCTCATTGTTTAGACAAGTTCATTACTCTTTGGTATTTAACATTAATCATAATTGTATCAATTGTTTTATGTTTCAGCGCAGCATTTGAATAATCGGGTAAATTACGACATGGGAAACATTAACGTCTACGTCATCTTTATAGTTACTTGAGGTGATGTTCTCCTTAAGTCGTGCTTTGACTACTGTGTTTAATAAGCATTGGTGTTTATACTAAATATCCTGTGGTACGCTAATTTTGAAGAAAGTTCCCAATAAAGTCTTTCATATGTATAATGTACTTGCATAATCTTTAACTGTTGTAAAAGTATGTCTTCTCGAGATTAGAACCGTTCCCTGATTTCCTCACTTTTTAAATTTTTGTTGGTTAACTGTAAGTGTGATGTTTCTCCAAAAATTGGTAAAATTTTAAGATGCTTTTAATTCCCAAAGTTTATAAATTTGTTAGGGAGTTATCCAGGTGTTCTTTTAAAACATGACAATTGTGCGGGGGGCATAATATGAAGTATCGCACTTAGAATTGAGTTCATTTGGATCGTAAGGACAAAGGTATCAGAATGAGAAAATGAGAATCAGACTTTGTTTGATAAAAAAAGAGTGGAGGGATGAAAGGTAGATGAAAGTTTTGCGATTGATTGCCGAAAACACTTACAATTACAACATGCATATTTTTTGTCTCTCCATACTATCTGGTTTCAGGATTTTCATCTTGTTACCACTAAGTAACATGTTATCAAAGGTTTTCTCGTCTGGTGCAACAGTCCTGACCCAAGACGTAAGATTGGATTGTGACCGGGGACCTCTTTGATAATAGGGGTACCAATTGTCAAAGGGAATAATGAAAATGGCAAATGTGGAGGGGTAGAAGGCATTTATCTGATAACATCAAATGAGATCGACGTGTAGACACGGAGCAAAAGGAGATAAGAAAATATTTGGATTAAGTATGCCTAGAAAAAGCCCAAGTATTTTGGTCGGTAGCATAAACCGACGCCAGGATAGTTCGTCTAACCTGCAAAAAAGTTGGAATAATCTGGTGACATGATAATGAATATAAATAAAGTTGCTTTGGAGACAATACGTCTGGGAGACGTAAACGTAAACGTTTTGAAGAAAACCAGTCACCCTGAATTTAAACAGTTAATGGCTGTTCACAGATTTCAGCAGCTTATAATATGCCCAACGAGATTTACAGCCAAGTCAAGCACGTTAATTGACCTGTTACCCTCAAACAAATTTTAAATCTTTAATAATTTCGAACAGAAACCCAGTACCTTTATGCAGAAGGGAATCAAAAGGAGGGAAAACCCATGCTCTCCGCTGATGGCAGGGCAATAATGTGCGATCGTGATAAAAGTTTGAGAAATACAAGAAATACAGTAAAGAAATATAATTGGTTTGTTTACAAGCACTTCAAATGTCGATGTAGCAGGATGGTTAAACACGCGAAAAGAAAGTATCATAATAATCTCAACTTTGAAAACAGCAGAAATCCAGCTAAGTTATGGAAAGCAACAAAATACTTTTTTCCGACTACCAACGGCGTGCTTGATTCATTGACATCTTACGTTAGATTGAAAACCTGTCAAACGCAAACAAATTGTAAAACTTTTTTTTCATGTACTGGTGAGTCACCATACATCAAGGCTGAAAGCCACTCGAGGATGATGGTTAATGAGATGGATAGGCTGACAGGTGGATGATGATAAGTATTGTGAAAGGGTCGAAAGATATAAATGAATCAATAAAATTTGATGACTTGATTAAGTTTTGACAAGTGTTTATTGACATTTGATTTGAAGATGTCCATGTTGTAGCCCTCTAGGAAGCAATCTTGTGGCAGTGTTGCACAGATTGGAGATTCTTGCAAAAAACCTCTTTTCATGGAAATTCCTTTTGATGTTAGGCACATGGAGGAAGAAAGGAAAATTCTGGTAGCAAGAAACGTTTGACGAGGAGGAACGAGGGATTGAAGCTCAGTCGACCACTTACCATGGAAATACCGATGAGTAGACGAAAGACTACCAACGTCTCTTCTGTGAGAAAGGCGCGGTAGAAAACTAAACAGATAATCGCCGACAAGATTGCGAAGTCAATTTTGAATTCTGTCAAGGCACGAAAGAATGCTCTGGACCGCACCTTCCAAGATGTGGCAGCAGTACTCTATCATAGGGCGTAACTGACTTTTGTACAGGTAGAGGATTGCATCAGGCGTAAGATACTTTCTGGAGCGGTAGAAAGTTCCAACCATTTTACCAGCAGCCTTAGCAACAGATTGGATGTAAATATACCACTTTAGATCAGGAGTGAAAGTCAGCCCCAGTAGCTTATCAAAGCAAGGGGCTTCTTCAAGAGGAGAGCCATTCATTTCAACTGAAGCAAAACTAGGATTTGAACATTGTTGGTGAAAGGAGAGAAGCTTGGTTTTAGATGTGTTAAAAGTAACAAGCCATTTATTCCCCCATTCCACTACTTACCCCAGGTCAGGTAATCCGCAAGACCTTGATTACAAATGCTCTTCGAGATGCAACCATAGACAGTTGTGTCATCAGCATAGATGTCAACAAATGATCTTAGAATGTGATTTGGAAGATCATTAATGAAAATCAAGAAGAGAGTTGGGCCTAGAATAGAACCTTGAGGAGCACCGGCGTTGATACAATGCACTTCAGATTTCTGCCCATTAACAACTACTTTTATAGGCCTTTCAGAGAAAAAAGAATTTGATCATTGAGTAGACATTGCCAAATATTCTATTGCTAGCAAGTTTGTGAAGCAACCCTTTGTGCCAGAGCTCATCAATGGCTTTTGATATGTCAAGAGCCACTGCCCTAGAAACAGTCTCCATCAAGAGATTCACTGATCCTCTGAGATATCACAGTCAGCGCATCAGGAGTTGATCTTGCTGTGCAAAATCAATATTGCTTGTCACTAAGTAGATTGTTTTTGCATGGTTTATCATGGATTCAACAACTTACTAATGACACTAAGTAGACTGATCGGTCTATACTGAGGTAAAGATGACTGTTCCCCAGTATTTTTAAATACTGGGCAGATTGATGAAATTTTCCAAGGAGATGGAAAGCATTTCTCTTTTTAGCAACGATTGCATAGCTTTGTAAGGTGAGGAGCAAGTTCTGGCAACAAATTCTTAAGGACAGTGGCTGGAATATTGTCAGGACCAGTTGCCTTGCTGGAATTAAGGTCCTTGATAACTTTGGTAACTTCCCGGACAGTTAAATGGATATTGCTTAGTGTATTTTTAGTCAATAGGGGAAATTCCAGAAGTGGATGCCCTCGATCGTCAAGGGTGAAATTTGAAGCAAATATAGTTGCAAAAAGCTTTGCCTTGTCAGAAGCTGAGGAAATCACCTCAGAGCCATTAATGATGATTGGAATAGAGGCTTAATATATGTTCAGTACTTCGTTTGTTACCCTCCAAAACTCTCGGGAGCCAAGTCTCTGCTCAGCAATTCTAGACTTCACAGATTGGTCATAAGACTCTTTAGCATTTTAAAATCCATTTGCAGTGGTTGCGAGCAATTCTAAAGTAAGCTTTGGTTTCAGGGCATATGATGATAGCAATTAAGTAATGATTTCGGTGAGCAGTGGCAGCTGCACACTCAAGGCTATACCATGGCTGGCGGTTTATTCTCTGTTGGAATTTCTTACAAGGTATAAAACTCTAAATAACAGCGATTAACCGACTAGCTATATTGGCGGCAATAAGGGGCACATTATTTTTGAAAATTGAGCGCAAAGGATTTCAGAGATAAAAGATCTAAAGCTATCCCAATCAGCATTCGTGTATCGATACACACTGCGATGGAAAGGGACATCAAGACTCTTTGAATTTAGATTTTATCTTAATGGAAACAACTGAGTGATTAGAAGATCCCAAAGGAGATAGAACAGTAGGTGTACACTGTTCTGGGCAAGTTTTCAGAAAAAGATCAAGAACGCTTACAAAATGGCCATCAATACCAGGTACGCAGGTGGGTTTATCTACAACTTGGGTTAACTCATAAGCAGAGGAAAAGTCATGACAAAACCTTCCTTCATCATCAGTCTTGTTTGAATAGACTAGCCATTCGACATTGTGAACATTAAAGTCACCACATATATAAATGTTAGCAGAAGGATATTCAGACAGGATCTTGTCGATTTTTTCAGAGGTTTGTTCAATGACAGTAACTCCATCGTCTTAGGGGCGATAGAGCGATAGAGGGTAAAAATGAAAGAAGTGCTTTGGACAAGAGCTACACAGAAACACGTATAAGCTGACTCGGAATCTTCATTTGAAATGCCCCTACCACATGGAAAACCGTCTTTGATATAGGCACAAATTCCATGGCCATGGCAGTTTTATAGATAGTGTTTAGTGGCCATGGTAGAATAACTTGGAATATTGTTGAAAAAATCAACAGAATTTGATGGGCCAATACCTTTTTCATAAAGAAACAAGTCAAGTTTGGTCTCTTGTAAATGAATTTCAGCCTTTGGAAAGTTAGAACGCAGACCCCAAATGTTGGTAAAGTAGACCTGATAGTAGGGATCCTCGTTAGGAGTTGAGGTGCTGAGTTTGCACTTATTATTTGTTTGAAAAAATGTCATTGTAGAAATATTTGGAGGAAATCAGTAGATGCTTTGTAAGCAGACACAGAAAGAATGAATGAACTATCTTTGAGAACCATTGAAGAAAGAAAAGCCTTAGCAACTCCCACAAATAGCTCCCTTATTGGTGACATGGTATCAACGAAAGAAAACCCCCACAGCATCTCCACATATCACTCACAATAAACAAGCCCTGACCCTGAAGACAGCAATTCTTCCCCCATTGTCAGAAACATCACCAATGGAATATGAGGACCAAGGGACAAAATGGGGAAAGCGAGAGTTACGATACCCTCGAAAGTAAACACAAGGTTCACTTTCTACTCGCCATTAGTGTGGATGGCCGTTGGCTCCAATAGAGCTCCTCCGTCCCTTGACAGCTCTTGTTTTTAGTACTGCTGGTTGTCCACAACACCCACCTCATCTGGCAAGCCAAGGGCTGCCAGATGGGGGTGCCAGTTTAGTTGCCGACAACTCGACTTGTAGTTTATAAAGGGAGTTTTCTGCCCTGTTATTGTATAGCTGTACAATAAACTCAAGATTTTACATATACGCATCTAAAGAAATTGAATTCATTAGACATGTGAAATTATAAGGATATCCTTTAATCACCAAACACCAATTATCAACGAAACAAGGAGACACGCAGTTATCCTTATACGAAAAAGCTTAAACTTTGCAACTCTGAAAACTTTGAGAAATTCTTTGAATTGAGGAAACACAAACATTGTCAAGGAATTGTAGCATTGTATTACAAGTTCCTCAAGCTGAGGCTTGCAAAATTGGTATTGCTTTCAATGGATGATTCCAATTTACAAAGTTTACAATGACTTGCCCATTACACCTCGACAACCTGACAGTTGTGCGAACTTTAAGAAATCGGCAATCAATTATTTTAATGTCTTAATACTAATTGTTTTTATTGATTATATATGTTATTCTTTTTCCATTATTGTTAAATATTTTTGCATATTTTGATACAAGACGCATGCCAAAAGCAATGAATAGTGTATGTACCACTAAATTGGCTACATCCTGTTCTAATAAATGAATTAGGAATAGACGATCCTCCTACTAATAGGTACGTTTTCACTTGTCTGGTATTTGCAGGAGAGAAGTGCAGAACTCGCATGGCCCCACCCCCTCCCNTCACCAATGGAATATGAGGACCAAGGGACAAAATGGGGAAAGCGAGAGTTACGATACCCTCGAAAGTAAACACAAGGTTCACTTTCTACTCGCCATTAGTGTGGATGGCCGTTGGCTCCAATAGAGCTCCTCCGTCCCTTGACAGCTCTTGTTTTTAGTACTGCTGGTTGTCCACAACACCCACCTCATCTGGCAAGCCAAGGGCTGCCAGATGGGGGTGCCAGTTTAGTTGCCGACAACTCGACTTGTAGTTTATAAAGGGAGTTTTCTGCCCTGTTATTGTATAGCTGTACAATAAACTCAAGATTTTACATATACGCATCTAAAGAAATTGAATTCATTAGACATGTGAAATTATAAGGATATCCTTTAATCACCAAACACCAATTATCAACGAAACAAGGAGACACGCAGTTATCCTCATACGAAAAAGCTTAAACTTTGCAACTTGCTCTGAAAACTTTGAGAAATTCTTTGAATTGAGGAAACACAAACATTGTCAAGGAATTGTAGCATTGTATTACAAGTTCCTCAAGCTGAGGCTTGCAAAATTGGTATTGCTTTCAATGGATGATTCCAATTTACAAAGTTTACAATGACTTGCCCATTACACCTCGACAACCTGACAGTTGTGCGAACTTTAAGAAATCGGCAATCAATTATTTTAATGTCTTAATACTAATTGTTTTTATTGATTATATATGTTATTCTTTTTCCATTATTGTTAAATATTTTTGCATATTTTGATACAAGACGCATGCCAAAAGCAATGAATAGTGTATGTACCACTAAATTGGCTACATCCTGTTCTAATAAATGAATTAGGAATAGACGATCCTCCTACTAATAGGTACGTTTTCACTTGTCTGGTATTTGCAGGAGAGAAGTGCAGAACTCGCAGCGCCCCACCCTCTCCTCGCACAACATGTATTGGGCAACTTATGGGACCTTTTGGGTTTGGGAGTCTCAGAAGTCATGAAATTTGAGTTGTTGCCTTTTTGTGACAATATCTACCCTTTACCTCCCAAATTTCCATCGCTTTACTTCTTTGCAAGTGCAGGTTTCTCTAAAAATGTGATGCTGCTCTCAATGACTCTTTCTGCGAATTGTTTTCTTATTTTGATAAAAGATGCATACCAAAAGCAGTGAATAGTGTATGTAACACTAAATTGGCTACACCCTGTTCTAATAAATGAATTAGGAATAGACGATCCTCCTACTTATAGTTACGTTTTCACTTGTCTGGTATTTGCAAACAATTTCTTATGCTTTGCTTAACTGTTTGATTTTCCGTACTTCGATAGTATAAATGGCTAAATTAGAAGGTTATTTTGAAGTTTTTAGTTATTGCTTGTACTGTCAGTATGAAACCCAACTTCTCCTACAATCCCACCTCTCAATTATTTTTGCACAATAGTTTTAAACAGCTTTCTTTTTATTGGGATACTCCCCTTAAATCTGATACTTAGACCCTTTACATTCCATATTTTGCTGATAAGAATTCTTTGACGCTTATCCTCCTGGCCTTGCGTAATAAACATTGATAATAAAGGAATTGGTCACATCCAGACATGTAAGCATGTAAACTGTTCTGTTTTAACTAACAACGCTTACTGTTTGTTAAGATATATCACATATAACGTGTTTATTTTGTGATAGGTTAAAAGAACAAACAGATCAGACAAAGCAAATTCTTTTGAAGATGGTTAGGGTCATCTAATGATATATTAGATGACCCTAAACCCAGCGGCCACTTTGTTGTCGTAGATATACTTGATAATACTGTATTATTATATAGGGAGGTATATTAAAGAAGGTTAACGATAAAGGATATAAATATCTTGGGATATTTGAACGGGACACGTTATTGGGAAAGGAGATGAAATATAATGTAGACATGCCAGCTACTTGACAACGCCTGAAATGGGATGATTAAAAGCGTGTAGAATCAACCAACATCATAGTGAATCGCCTGGGTTTTGTAGAACACGACAGTGGGTTTACTATTATGTAGGTATGTAACAAAAGATGTTTGACTAATTGGTATATTGTCAGTGAATGAAGTCAAGTTACACAGCTGATGATGCACCTAGGACAGTCCACTGGGAATTATATGGCTGCTAAATCTCAGAATAGGAAAAGATCTTAAAGATCTTTTTTCCCCATTTGGCAATTCCCCATTTGGAGATTTCGTCTTAAAAAACGTTTAGTGGCACAAACACAAGTGTTGTAAAAACAGAGAAAACAAAACCTGTAAAAACAGAGAAAACAAAACCTGAGTAGGACTTTAGTATAATTTGCGACCATTGAACCCGGCAGACCATATTTTATTGTGGTTTGTAGTGTGGTGCGGAAATAGGGCGTGGTATGTGAGCAAGGTCAATTTATTTGTTTGGTGTTTGTATAGTGTTATGCATACAGGTATGAGTATTTGGTCTGGAAAACCATCGTTTAGGAACATCACTCCAATACACTTGTTACGTACTCCAAAGTCCAGAATAGACGCCCCCCCGACTTTGTTTTGTTTAAAAAAAAGCCCACCGGGTTATTCCTATTGCGATCCTACCCCCATCCACCCCGCCTGTTTATTTTTTTTTTAGACAAGAACATGGTAAAAATTCAAAAAAGAAGTAGGAAGTGAAAACCCTCAAAAACATTATTTTGTTCAGCCGTCGGTTTTTTTTCTTCCCAACATCACATATAAAGGTACATCAGTATATAAGAAAAATAAACGTGCGAATGTAATACCTACACGTCTGCATTATTGCTCTCTTCCATAATAACATTATTTACATATCAGAACATGATAACATTTTTATTCTTTCAAAAAATATGTAAGAACGGGTGTAGTTCGTTTTTCAAGTTTTTTTTACAGAAAATATGTGGTTTATGAAAAAACCTCATTTATTGCAGCCCTCCGGTTATTTAATTTCGACATTTCCCAGCCCCTTCCCCATTTACTGGCTCCCTCCTTCTATTTCGGACTCGATTACATATTATTGAATCAGGTTGTCTTTCTGCATAAGGAGAAAAATGTGATTTTGTTTTTGAAAAAAACCCATTTAACAATAAATAAACTGCTTGGGTTTACCAACTTCTCACTTAACTCACCTTTATGTACACAAATAACAAGTGAATACGTCAGGCCAAGAGACTGTGGGTGTCAATAAAGTTAAGAAAACATCTACTTCTATGTAGCTGTAACAACTTTGTGGTTGCACGCACAGGAACGTAGTGCTAGTTACTCTAGATAGTAATTTTTAGGGGTTAGATAACAAGAGCATTAAGAATAATAGGCATCATAGGGAGGGGTCTTCCATTTATTACGTTCGCATGAAATTGGCCATTTTACCCCTTCCCCTTGTTCACACCTGTTTGAAGGCAAGTACCCCAGTGCGAACGTACGTCATACTTTTTTTGACCGTCGTTGGTAGTTCCCATTTCGATAAATAAGTTAAAAATTATGTCATCGATTCTTCTATTATAAAAGCTCACGTGCTTAACTTCGAAAAGTAAAAATTGACGCCATGAGAAATGAAAGCAATTATAAATAGATACAAGCCGAATATAAACGAAAGTAATTTCATATAAACAAACAATAAATGTGTAAAACAGATAAGAATAATTACACCTGCACACCTGTCTTTTGCTGTCACTACTTTATGAAAACTGTAAGCAAATTTATTTTTTTTTAAATTAACGTTCTCACCCTGTTAACCCCACTCCCCATGTTCGCTTTTGTTTACTTTTTAGATACCCCCTCCCCCTCAGTTCAGACGTAATAAATGGATGGCACGTAGGGATATTTTTTCTTCGTATGCCACATATTTCTCAATTACATGTTACTACTACTACTACTTACTGCGTCGAGCTAGCTCGGACTCGTCTGACTACGTCCCTCCAGCTATGTTTATCATCATTGCTCTTGGTAGCTCGTTGAGGTTATGACCAGAGTCTGAAATCAATTGATCAATATATGATTTTGGTGGTCTGCCTGTTCTTCTTTTTCCATGCGATGGTATCCATAGCAAANCCCACTCCCCATGTTCGCTTTTGTTTACTTTTTAGATACCCCCTCCCCCTCAGTTCAGACGTAATAAATGGATGGCACGTAGGGATATTTTTTCTTCGTATGCCACATATTTCTCAATTACATGTTACTACTACTACTACTTACTGCGTCGAGCTAGCTCGGACTCGTCTGACTACGTCCCTCCAGCTATGTTTATCCATCATTGCTCTTGGTAGCTCGTTGAGGTTATGACCAGAGTCTGAAATCAATTGATCAATATATGATTTTGGAGGTCTGCCTGTTCTTCTTTTTCCATGTTAACCCAAATTAATTTCTCCACATTTGGACACCTTTTTCTTTTTTTCACTTCAGTACATAAAGTATGTATATTATTTTACATTGACTTGCTTTTCTTTGTTTACAGATCACAAAGCGTCGAAAGCTTTCAAATGGGATAGCCACGAGGTAGAGTCGAAACTATGAAGAGGTTTTGCATCTGCTTTTACAATGGACATACTCGGTGGTTATTTAAGTTACTTACTAAGCCAAAGTCATGGCGTAAGTTTCTTGACGGGGTGCTTGTTTTTAACGCCCTTTGTAAATTGGTAAAAAATGAAAGTAAAACTTTAAAATTAATCTTTTTCAGTAAATAAAGCCATGTTTTGTTTCTTGTTTGGATCACCAGGATTGTCTGTGTTATACCTTAAGAAAAAGAACAAAGGCAAAATTCATCCTTCTCACATAATGTCTATCTTCAACCAACTCGTTCAAGCATAACAATCTACGTTATCGAAATGCTCCACTCTGCTTGTTTTATACTCAATATTGTTAAAACTGCTTTCTCTTCCAGGTATTAAAACATTTGCGTACCTGTTTTCTACTGGGTTCTTTTAAGACAGACAAGATAAACCTGCCTTTAAACGATTTTTTGTGTTTTGTAGCTTACGAGCTTACAAATTCAAAATTAGAGTAATGGTTGCGTTTAAACTGGGCGTTATCAAGAGAGTTTAATGTAGTCTAAAAGTATGGCACAATGAAAATTGTTCAGACCCTTTATGGTCGCAGAAACAGAGCCCCTAGGTTATATATAATTTATGTTTTGTGTGTTACTTGATCTATTTATAACACAAAGTGCTCAATGCGTATAGCAGAGCGTTATACAAAATATGAAACACGAAAATACCAGATATAAATTGCAACTAACACTTTCACGATATTTCGATCATGGGGCGATTAGGCTACAAATGCTTTACAAGCTTATATTTGTGGTCGCGCATCGTCACTTTTAATACCCCATCTGCATATGAGCTTGTAATGAAACTGTAGCATTATTGCCTGATAATGATGATATACATTTACATGTGCACTTAAATACTGTAATGCATGTGTTTCAGGTTCATTTCAGCCACTTTGATGCAATCAAGTGGGCAATAACCAAATGGCGTTGTTATACTAAAGTAATATCAAACTACATTTTTATAATAAACTAAAGACCTAAATATTTTGGTTTTCCTATTTGAATCCATTATAACCTATTGACAAAAACGACCTATTATTCCCCGGGGAACTTTACAATCCATTTTGACAGCAATCTAAAAATTAAACTTGTTATAAAAACTTCAGGAAGCTTCGTCCTCCAAAAAGGATCTCAAGGATGATGAGTCCAAAGGTATATTCAGGTATTCCACTCCATCTTGCCCCTACCGATTAATGACAGCAAAATGAAGAAATCACGGTTACCAAATAGATGTGGCTTGATAAAAACACTCGTTACATTTATATATATACAAAAATAGAAATTATTTAGCATATTCAGTCATGAACAAAAGTTTAAGACCAAGCTCAAAATTTCACGAAAATGACAATATCATCGTATTTGAACAGGACAATTTTTTTTATTTCTCATAGAATCTTCATACAGCACGGGAAATGTCACTATATCCAATTTTGCTAGCCATGGTCATTCAATTTTCCAAAATTCAATATTTTGTATGCCCTCCCTTGTTTCTGATTACAGCCTCCATGCGCCTCGGCATACTGTCTATTACACTTTGGCAATACTGCTTCGAGATTTCTGTAACCCAGACTTCTTTTATCACTACAGCCAACTGGAGCACTTGACAATTTGTTGTTCCGACACTTTATCCTACAATAACGTCCACAAATTTTCAATTGGATTGAGGTCAGGCCTATTTCCCGGTCACTCGAGCACTTTGACTTTGTTCACAGCCAAAAACTTGGTTGTAACTTTGGAACGGTGGCATGCCGGTCCTTCCTGCATAAAAATATTTAACTCATGGACTTCCATGTGACATTTGAGTTTGTCTAACAACACCTCGATATACTTCGGTCTATTCACAGTGGTTCCAGGAGTCAAAGAGTAGGGACCACTGACCCCATTCTTGGTTCTTGGGCACTTCCCCCAAATCATCTGACTTGGCAGGGGGGTGTTTCATCGTCGATATCTTCTATTTGTCATCATACCGCTAGCCGGCTGGTCTCCTGACATGGCGCTTGCACACTGACAACTGTTAAAGGGTAGACTTGTATGAGAATAATACCCTGCCCCACTGTGCGGTCGTCCAGTGGCGTTGTTTGAATGCAAATGCCACGCGCTTGCCTTTCATCGTAGATGTAAGCCTCGGGTTTTCTTGCCGGTTTGTAGGAGTTCAACTAAAATTCTTTCGATAAACGTCGAGAAATTGTCATATGACTCACTTTGCATCCTCTCCGCCGCAGTTCTGCATTGAACTTGTTGGAGACCTGATGACCATCTTTTTCATCAAGATGTCGTCGTGCTTGGTGGTGCTTCTAGGTCTTCCACTTCTATTCCGACCCTTGTAGTTTCCTAATTCTTCGTACTTGACATTCGCCTGATGCAGGGCTAACTCGGTGACACTCAATTTCTTCGCAATGCTGTAATGCTGTGATCCGTCAAAGTTTGACTGAATGGGGCTACAATTTGGGCCCTCTGAACGGCTGTCAGGGACGTTTCTCGCCCCATTTTAGCTATTCTCCAAATTTAAAAAAACCGGAAAAATTCAGAGCGAAGTGTTGACAGAAGGTAAGAAACTATTCAAAGGAATAACTAAAATTAAAACGGTTGATATGATGCAATCAGGACAACTGGCTGATGCAATCTGATGCATACCCGAATTTCGGCTATTTTCAGTGTTTGGTCTTAAAATTTTCTTCATGACTGTAAACATGGTTAGTTGAATTTGATTCCAACTTCATAAAAGTTAAAGGGTTGGCAAGGCCACCATGCTAGCTTGTTACAAATTTAGTTCGGCCAATGTGTAGTGGGAAAATGGTGCCCAGCAATAGAAGTGGATGGTAGCTCATTACCAAGCTACCAGCACCCTTCCGCTGTTAAGCCCAATTTTCGTTCTCCAGTTGGCTTTTGTATGGGTAATTGGTGCTGAGCATTGCCGTTTGTAATAAATCAAACGTATAATAAATTATTTTTCTCCTTGCTTATTACACTATAGTTAAGTTAATATAAGCACAGTCAAAAGTGCTTTGTTGCTGGATCGAAATAGACTGAAAATTGGCGCCCTGAAACATTTATTGCTGCATTGTCAAAAGCACTACCCTGGCATTCAAACGTTTTGGTGGCACTGTTAACAAGCAATGCTTTTATGCAACAGCTACTTGACTACATCTCAAAATATGTTTCCTTTACCTTTAGCCATATTTTCATCGCCACGTGTAGTATACAGTTGCTATCATATACACTTGTAGAATGGTATTGCCATTTCGCGAGGGTATAATAACGTTTGGTTAAACCCCAGTTGTTTTATGTATTGAATCAAAAATTGGTTTATTTCGATGAACAAGATTATGAGGTATGTTAATCATTCGTTATTTTCAGAAAAAGTAACAAATTTTGCTGCACGTTTTACTTGGACGAAATGTTACTAAAACTACTGTTAAGACCCAATAACAAAGTTGCAAGAAAATTCAGAAAAGCAAAAAACAAATGGTTCTTCAAGACCCCGCGTAAAAATTGTACTATTGTATACAATGGATAATTTGTTATAATACTAATCCAATCATGATCCGCTCAGATAGGAAATTGTCATTCCTTAGGAGCCTCAGCCCAAGATACTTTATTTCTACGCGATGCTCAACAATGGCGATCTTAGGAAATATACCTTACTCAAGTGCTAAATACGGTGGCGAAATGATCTGGTTAAAATCGAGTCGCCACTGATTCAGGTGGTACAGCATGTAACAATTAAAGTCATACACTGATTCGAATCCAGTTTGGTACACAGATTTTTCACTAGCCTTTGATGGTGAGTCAATGTTTCAACAGCGTCCAAAACATGGACTCCTAAATAATATGTTATTCTTTAGGAGTCCATGCGTCCAAACGTACAGCTACATGCCTTAAAATGGGTACTTGCAAAAGAGTGAAATGCTGAACCATGGCTGTAAATCTGGCCTCAGTTTTAACTGAAAAAACAAGTTGGTAACTGGTCATGAATTGATACTTACTGTGAACAAAACCATCCACTCTCAGTGATAAAAAACATAAACAGTAATTCATAACATCTGCATAGGAAATGGTTACAAGCTTTGAAAACAAAAGAAAATTCAAAACCAACAAGAAAATACCATCTTGAAAATTCTGAACTTTATGGACTTTGAGCAATCCAGATGTAAGAGCATTATCATGTCATGAGTCGTAAGCTTTTTCCGAGCAAAGTTTTGAAAGATACTTCTCAAAACGTAGCTCGGAAAAAGCTTACGACTCATGACATGATAAAACTCTTACATCTAAGGAAATACCAGCTGAAAAAATACCGTCAAGTCTTAGCTTTGCACTCAGTTCACTCTCAAAACGTACCCCAGCGTGAAAATGACAACTAATATGTTGTAATATGGTGTTGCAGTTTCTGAGGAGCCGTGGCTTAATGGTTAGTGTAGCTGCACAGTAACCAAGGGGTTCCAGGTTCGATTCCCCGAGCGGGCGAGGTGAATTTGGAACTTTACAAAAGAAAAAACCATTGGTTGGCGTCAGAAAGGCCATCCGTCCCAGAAATTCCTCACTGCCAAAACAAGTCCCCATGAAAGGCATGGTCTGAGCCTCAATTACTGGGGGAAAATGACGTTAAAACAAAAAAAATTGGTGTTGCGGTCTCCACAAAATGATCTTGCTGTTACCAGTACCGAACAAAAAATTGCACACGAAAAGAACTAAGTTTAAAAACAGTAAAATGATGTGTTTCAAATAATACCTATTCAACTCTGAAGAAAAGATGTCGACTGGACACCATGGTAATGTGGGCGAGGTGTGTTGAATTATGGGCAAATGATGAAATAAAAGAGCGTCTGCCCACTAATGCGCAAATTTGATCCTGAAGTGATCCATTTAATTCGTAAGATTTGCTGAAGATTTGAATTAAAGAAAAGTTTTCTGTACTTCCAACCTTTACAATGATACTCGTACTAAACAAATGTTTCTCTGCTCAATTGCCCAACCCATACCATAAGAAAACGCCTACGTAATATGATTGAATAACGTGGTCTATTATTCAAGAAAAAGGTTCTTTCAAATATTCTATATTCATCCGTTTTTGAAAAACAATGGTTTACCTTTTTGGATTTAATTAGCTTGTGATCTCTAAATTCTGTTAACTGTGCACGTAAGGTCAGGTCACTACTCACAAGAAATTTTTCTCTGCATTTTTGATATAATTTAGTGAAAGATATGCCTAAACGGGGAAAAAAACAACCCATAAAAATGTTAAGACAATGGTAAGCAAGTGGTGTAAGGAATAGCAATACTCAAATAATGTAAACGCGCACATAAGGGAATGGAAGCCAAATCTTAAACAGACACGCATGACATGGAAATACGAACTGGTTAAGAAAAACGCCATATATCTGTTTTCACTTGGTAATTCTAAAATCATGAAATAAATAAGAAGATTCTCCAAAGTTCACTTTCTACAAAAATTACTAGATACGTCTGTTTCTAACTCAGAGACTTTATCTAGCTAAATTCAAATACTGCTGTTAAGACAATTGTAAACAAATGGTGTAAGGAACAGAAATACTCTCAAATAATGTAAACGCGCACAAAAGGGAATGGAAGCCAAATCTTAAACAGACAGGCATGACCAGGAAATACAAACTGGTTAAGAAAAAAGCCACCTACTATCTGTTTTCACATAGTAATTCTAAAATCATAAAATAAATAAGAAGATTCTCCAAAGTTCTACCTTATACAAAAAATACTAGTTACGTCTCTTTATTTAGAGAATTTTTATCTAGCTAAATTCAAATACACCTGCAAAGCCTTGAGTGGTCCAGATGATGTGCTCATCAGCATGTTTTAAAATGATACTAATAAAAATGATAACCGTAGCAAATGACTGTAAGAAAGGTGCTCTAGATTTGAATTGTGCATACCAGTATTGAATGTAAACAATATTTTCAACATTGTTAATAAACCATTTGTTTTTGACAAATTTAAAGTGTAACGGCTACAATTTAATCCTGGAATAATACTGTAATGGGATTTTGAGGCAGCTAAAATACAGTATGTAGCAATTAGCTTACATCCTGAGTATGACGTTAAATTTCAAACAGATGATTTCACAATCATATACTCAGGTGGCGAACATCATGAAAAAGGAGTTGGAGCCCTTCTAGATAAGAAAACATCCAGAAGTCTGTTAGGGTATTGGGCAATATCAGAAAGAGTTATGCTCGTGAGACTAAACGGAAAGTATGTCAACATTTCCATTGTGCAAGAATATGCCCCAACATCTGACAGTACAGAGGGAGAAATAGACCAATTCTGTGAGGAAGTAGACATGGCAAAAGACCAATGTGGATCACAGGATGTTGTCATTGTTACGAGAGACTTCAATGGAAAAGTGGGACAACAAGCAGAAAGTTTTGTTATTGGAAAATATGGCCTTGGAAAAAGGAATGAAAGGGGTAGCAAGCTGGTCAATTGGTGCCAAGCAAATGAGAAGGTAATAACAAACACCTGGTTTTGTCACCAAGAAAACGATGGACATGGAAAAGCCCTGGCGATAATACCCGAAATCAGATCGACTACATCATGATCAGCAGAAGATATAGAAATGGAATCAAACCGGCAAAGAGTTATCCAGGAGCTGATTGTGGGAGTGACCACGTGCCAGTTGTCTGCAAATTAAAAGTGAAAATGCAAAGAATGAAAAAAGGAAACACCAAGCCACAGTTAGACTATGACCAACTACATAAAAATGCAGCCATCAGAAAAAATACGCTATATCTGTGAAAAACCGTATTGAGGTGTTGAAAGATGAAGGACATACAGAAGCTGCGAAGGACATAGTACCAAAGAAAGGCAGGGTAGCTAAAAGCAAATGGATAAAACAAGAAATTATAAACCTGATCCAAACAGGGCGAAAGGCTAGAATACAAATAGTTGAACGCAAAGATAAAACAGAAATTCAAAACAGCAAAGGAGGAATGGTTAGAGAGCCTTTGTACAGAAATAGACCATAAGATCAACATCGAGCCAGTAGCCATATACAGAAAGATAAAAGATATCAGTGGAATGAGAGTTTGTTCATCAAGTGGATGTATAAGATTGAAGGAGGGGTGTCTCTTAATGGAGAAGGAAACAATCTTAGAACGATGGTCAGAATACATCAAAGATTTGTTCAAAGATGACAGAAATATCTACAAGCATTGAAGGGCCTCAGAACAGCAGTTAAGAAGATGAAAAGAAAGAAGGCAGCCGGGTCTGATGGGATAGTAATTGAAATGATAGACGCGCTAGAAGATTTTAGTATTGAGCTCTCAACTGTCATTGCAAACAACATAAATGACAGTGGTGAAATCCCAGAGGACCTCCTGAAGTCTATCTTCATTGCATTACCCAAAAAACCTGGAACAACAGAATGCCAGTTAAACCGCACCATTAGTCTGATGAGCCATGTGATTAAAATCATCCTACGAGTTCTGATGCACAGAGCAAGAAGATATATAAGACCGGAAATAGGTACAGAGCAGTATGGTTTTGTAGAGGAAGCCAGGACAAGAAATGCAGTTTTCATCCTTAGAATGCTGAGTGAACGAGCTCCAGAAATGAAAAGGAAAATTTATGTCTGTTTTATTGACTACACAAAAGCAATCGGTAAAGTCAGACATGAAGAGGTATTAGACCTGCTGCAACAACTAGATATGGATGGGAAAGACATGAGTAATTAGAAATCTCTATTGGGAGCAATCTGCCGCAGTCCGAGTAGACGGAGAGTTTAGTAAATTGATTGAAATCCATAGAGGTGTGAGACAGGGGTGTGTCTTTTCACCAGACGTGTTCAACTTTTATAGCGAAAACGTCCTGAGAGAGATTGGCAACATCATAGGGGTAATAGCAGGATATAACATAAATAATGTCAGGTATGTAGATGACACCACTGTGATTGCAGAATCAGAAGAAAAACGTCAAGATTTGTTAGAGACCGAAAAGAGAGTAAGAAGAGGGGCTTGTCAATAAGCATGAAGAAAACAGAATGTATGGTAATAACCAAGGACAAGGTGCTACCAAAATGTGTAGTCAAGGTTGGAGAGGAAGTGATAAAACAAGTTGATAAGTTTAATTACTTAGGAAGCATGATAACATCAGATAGTAGATGTGCCACTGAGATTAAGAAGAGAATTGTGATGACAAAAGATTCTTTTCAAAAGGTAGGTACAATCTTAAAAGATAGAAAAATGAGCAAGAGCAGATAAAGATTAGACTGCTAAAGTGCTATGTGTATTCTGTTCTCTCATATGGAAGTATATATCACCAACAATGGAAAAGAGAATAAAGGCTGCAGAGATGTGGTTCTACAGAAGGATGCTAAAAATATGGACTGAACATGTGACAAATGAACAAGTTTTGATTAGAGCAGGAGTAATGAGAGAATTGATGACTATCCGACAAAGACAGTTAAGATTTTTGGGTCATGTCATGCGCAAAGATGAATTGGAAAATGTGGTGCCCACTGGAAAAATAAAAGTGAAACGCAGGAGGGGAAGGCAAAGGCTAACTTTCATCAGTAGCCTGAGCAAGTGTGTAGATCTAAATAACACGGAGTTACTTAAGGCAACTAGAGACAGAAAAGTAGAAAACCATGATCGCAAATGTCTGAATTGGATAAGGCACATTTATCCCCCTATCCCATTTCAGCCGCTGTGTCCATTTTCCTTAAAAATCCTCACAAACTTTCTATTACATTCTTCAATACCTAGCCTCGTTCTGTGCCTGGGTTCACTATTTTATGAACCCATCGAACTTTATCTGTTCTCGTTTGTTTGCCTCAGGTTAATTTTGCGTGCAATACATTTGTCTGATCTCCGTTAAGTTGACCTTCCTTTTAAGATCTGTTTGACACACGAAACAACAGTCAAATCACAATTATCTGACTCCGAATTTCATGAATTAAAATTCATCAGTTGTTACTGTAACACCTGGAGAATGTTAACCCTTTAAGGGACCGTGTAGCATATCTGCTTCAAATTATTGCAATAGATTTTTCAGGGGGCAGTGTAGCAGATGTGCAACAATCTCTGGCTCCCAATAGGAAGGTTGCTTTCTAATATTTAGATGTTGTTTGATTTCTAGGCTCCAAAATAGTTCAAATATGTAGACAAATATTTTTTCTTATATAGAAAGAGTTTTTCCCTTAAAGGGTTAAAATGTTAATGCATTAAACTCAGAGTGGTGAAATTTGAAAATTGTCTGATTAAACTGAAGGAACAAATCACCGTGGCAACTTCAGATAGTTGACTCCAGTCGTACGTACAATACAAATGAACATACATATCCATATATATATATATATTGGTTACTTTTCACAGTAAGGGGGAAACAAACATCTTTTCTAACCATTCTGGTACTGAAAGGTGGCTACTTACAATATCCTTTTTTCTTCATTAACAGCATATGAATGGCATCGGCATTACCAACTGTACTATTTTCTTGTCCTATTTTTGGTGAATCACCTTATGTGTTTGCCGATAAATAATTATACTGCTTCCTTTGATAGTAGGCTAGCTTTCAAATCCCTTTTAATTATAAACATTTTCTGCTCTTTTTGTACATATTTCTTGATTACTCTTTGTTCTCCATGTAGCACAAAAACAGGGCAAATATGCCTCAGGTGAAAAATAGTGCCCACATTAACATACCAGTCAATCACGTAATCATTATGGAACCACGTACATATAACAGTCAAGCATTACGCTCCGGAACATGCAAGAAAAGCAAAAAATGTCATAGCTGATATATAAAATGACAAATCCAGAAAAAAACTCCGAAACTACACAATCATACTCTCACCAGAAAGCCTCTGTTTTGACTTTGTACAACCCGTTCACACAATCCAAGTCTGCAAGTATTTTTAAAAATAAGAACCAATACAATAAAAATTGAAACCAGACCAAGGAGTCTATTAAGGTTACGATTTGTTGTTGAACAGAAAAATAATTGTAAAAAAAATTAAATTATTACCTGAGAAAGAAGACTCGTTTTCATTGTCCAGCTGATAATTAGCCATAAGAACAAAGATCCCTTTTGCATTTGGCGTTAAGCTTCTTATGACATGAATCAGGGAACTTAAAGCCAAAGATGCACTCTGTTGAATAAGAAACGAGTTTTCAAATGACATCTCTTTCATGTAAGGCTCAAACGTTGTAGTGTTCTTCCATAGCCAGTTAAAGCGGCTGTTAGCTGTTTGATCCCATACTGCCATGAAAAATGATTAATGCAAAAAGTAAGAGTCTTAGCAATTAAGACCAGACATCTAATCATATTTATACTAATGAGTTTGGGCTTCGAACAGAAACTGTCCAGCATGGAAAAAAATGATTTATCATTCGATCACTACTCCTTTTAATACCAATCGCAGACGTAGGTAACGTGCAAAAATATTTTTAAATACCACATAAGGTAATCTACCGCAGTGATGGACCTGACAGCCAGATTGACTGCAAAGTGATACCTGGCAAAGCAGTGGTCAGTCAACATGGTTGCTTGTGGTAGATCTAAGGATGATGAGGCAAAAGAAAAGGCAGCGCAAAAGGGAAAAGCGCATCAAGGTTTTGAATCTAAAGCAAACAAAGAAAGGTAAAGTTATCAAGGAAAAAGTAATAGAGGTGAAAGGAGCGAAGGTTGTTCATGGTTCATGGATGTTTGTGGAGAAACCAAGAGAGCAAGGGGGAAGGAGAGGTGGTGGGGGACTGAACACGTTCAAAAGATCGTGAGGGAAAAACGAGCAGCTTTTAGGACCCTGAAGGAAGATAGAAGCGTCGTAGCTGTCAAGAGATATAAGCATTGCAAGAGATTGGCAAAGATAGCGGTAGCAAGAGCAAAGGCAGAGCATTATAGGAATTGGTACGAACAGTTGAATAGCTGCGAGAGTCAAAGGAGTATTTTCAGCATAGCAATGGCAATGGAACGAGCAAAGTCTGACAAAGGAGATATGGTTCTTATCAAGGATAACCAAGGAAATGTTTTGAGCCAAAACAAGCAGATAACAGACAGATGGAGAGAATAATTCTCGCGGCTTATGAATACAGAGAATCCACGGGATTAGCTTGAGGAGGTATGCCCAGTTGAAGGTCCATAATTCCAGATAACCGAAGAGGAAGTGAGAAGTACATTGAAAACCATGAAAGGAGGCTAACGC
Organism: Morbakka virulenta; assembly: GCA_003991215.1. Taxonomy (NCBI): domain Eukaryota; kingdom Metazoa; phylum Cnidaria; class Cubozoa; order Carybdeida; family Carukiidae; genus Morbakka; species Morbakka virulenta. The sequence goes on from RDPX01000027.1 coordinate 423,624, forward strand.
TAGGTACATCAGGTGTTTCAAGTGAGATGCTGGTGCCCTTAGGGGAGGAAGGTGTAACAAGGCTGATGGAGGTGCTGCGAGAGATATGGGATGAAGAAATGATTCCGAGTGACTGGACCAAAAGCTTGTTGATCCCTATCTACAAGCAAAAAGGAGACAATTTGAACTGCAACAACTACTGAGGAATAAAGCTTCTGGAACATGCAATGAAGCTCCATAAGAAGATCCTGGACAAGTGAATAAGAAGGGTAGTTGAGATAGACAACATGCAGTTTGTTCTTATGGAAGGGAAAGGCACAGTTGACGCAACCTTTACCCTGAGGCAGCTTCAAAAGAAGGCCCTGGAGGGCAACGGGAGTCTCTGCACGGATTTTGTGGACCTGGAAAAAGCGTATGATAGAGTCCCTAGGGAATTGGTCCATTGGTGGCTTTGAAAAAGAGCAATCAGCGAAAAGCTCTTGAGAGTAGTCAAAAACCTTTACACATGCTGTGAAACCTTCAAAGAACGAGTCAAGGGGAGACATCTTCCTTCGAAGTCAGGGTAGGATTGCACCAAGGGTCACCCTTGAGCCAACTGCTGTTTATCACCATCATGGACACAGTCTCGGAAGAAATACGCATAGCTACTCCAAAGGAACTCCTTTTTCCTGACGATTTAGCCATTAGAGCCAAAGATGAAAGGGAGTTTCAGGAGAGAATAGGAAAGTGGCAAGAAACTCTAGAGAAGAGGGGCCTAAAAGTGAATGCAAAGAAGACGGAGGTAATGTTATCACGTAGGCAAGTTGTCAAAGTCCCTAAAATAGTGGATATCCATGGATAGGGGATGAAGGTAGTGGATAGGTTCAAGTAAAGGCTCCATCATTGAAAGGAAAGGAGGAGGAGGTTGTGAGGAAGAAGTGAAGGCAAGAATTGGGAATGCCTGGAGGATTGGTCTTAAAGTAGTGCAGTTGTCTGCGACAAAAAAGTGCCACTTCATCTCAAGAGCTATTTCTATAAGACGGGCATCAGACGCCATATGCTGTATGGAGCTGAAACTTGGCCATTGAAGAAAACACAAGAAAGGAAGCTGGAATCCACAGAGATGAGGATGGTGTGATGGATGACTGGAGTATTTCTCTGGGAGCACAGAACAAGTGCAGATTTAGAAAGGCAAGCCAAAGTAGTCGAAGTGGGGAGAAAGGATAAGAGGCTAGACTTGGCTGGTTTGGACACCTAATGTGGAGAGAGGAGGAAAGTATTGTGAAGCAAGTGTACCATCAGCAGGTAGTTGGAAAAGAAGTAAAGGGCGCAAGAAGTTGAGATGGAGAGACAGATTAGAGATTAATATGAAAACAGTTGGCGCTAAGGAGGACGATGCAAGCAATAGGAGTATGTGGACGAAGAAGTGTGTGTGTGTGTGTGTGTGTGTGTGTGTGTGTATGTGTGTGCGTGCGTGTGTATGCGCTAGATGTGTATGTGTGTGTCCAAGGTACCTCCAACCTAGGTCTTGGCCACCGTGTTTCGGTTGTCTCTAACCATTTTCAATTATTTATCAGAACTCGAGTATTCACAATTACACAGGAGAATTGGGGTGACATGACAACGTAGATAAGAAAAATATAACAAATAAGTTGCATAAAGCTTGCCTGTGTGATGTACAGCAAAACTTGTCAGTCATACAGTTTGAATCTCTGCATGGCCCAATTCACCTACAGTCAGTGTTTTTACCCGTGCTATTACATAAACGTAAAAAAACAACTTTAATACGTAAACATTCTTCTTTATTAACTAAGTTGATTATACAGAAATATGACATCAACAGTTGCACATATAACACTTTACTGACATAAAACAAAGTAAACTGAAATAGAAGACATGTATCGACGGTATTTTCTCAAATGCCTCAACCTAATTAAAATAATCCGTATTTTTTAATGTAGCACAATACAACTAAGCTAAAAACAATCAGGCCATAATAAAACCGAAATCTGAAAAAAAAATTTTGTAGCATTGTCGAAGCAAACAAGAGAAAAGTTCGAAACCTTTGTCAACACATTGCTACGTAAAATCACAGAAGAGCGTCTGTAAATTTGTAATTGTCGAACAGAAAATTCTTTTAGCTTTTCAACTGGTATTGTCGGTTTGTTTTGCAAAGTACGGAAATATAGATTTACTTACTCAGTGGAGCATTTATGTGGTCAATAGATGCAAGTACGTGAATCTTTGAAGCCGAAGCAAGTACACTTAAACAATGCTGGGCCTAATTCGACAAAAAAAAAGGTACACAAAGGTAAATCAACCGATGTTAAAAACTTTACTGGGCAGTAAAAGAAACAAATCGAATTTATTACCATTAGAATTGATACAAAAAACTCCAGAAAAACATTCTAGTACTATACCTTTTTTACAAATTCTATTTACCGGATACAAAAATGCCCAGCTAAATGAACAATTATTATTATAATTATTATTATTATTATTGAAAAATTCTTTAGAATTGCTATTTTAAAATCCAACACCGAGTCACTACCAGTGACCTAGGGTGAGGGAAGTTGGGTAACAAAAACTTTTAAGGTGCACAAGAAGGGTGTCATTCAAACCGGTCAAAACATAAAAACATAATAAAAATCATTTTCTGACAAAACCACAAACATCAATTCGCAACAATTAAATGGAGAGGGCTTTCCTAAGAAGATGGGCAGTGCCATTCAAAACAATTTTTTGCACTTCCTGCAATGAGGGTTCACCCGGTATTTGCTTCAGGAAGGTGTCAGTTCCTTTCTTAATAAGACCCAATGCTCCAACAATCACTGGTATTGTCTTTGTCCTCAGATGCCACATTTTACCTATCTCAATCTCTAGATCTTTATACTTAGAAAGTTTCTCGAAAATCTTCGCAGAAACATTCCTATCAGAAGGGACACTCATGTCAATCAACAAGCAGGTGTTGTCTTTCTTGTTTTTTATGACAATATCAGGACGGTTCGCCTGTATAGTGCGATCTGTTTGTATTGGGAAGTCCCAGAGAATTGTCACATCTTTACCTTCTGTGACCGGAGTAGGGTGGTGTTCATACCAATTTGATGGCGTATCAATGGAAAAATGTTGGCATATTTTCCAGTGCAGATATTGGCCTACTCGGTCATGGCGATTTTTATACTCATTTGATGTTAATACTGAGCAGCCTGAGATAAGGTGGTCAATGGTTTCAGTTCCATTTTCACAAAACCTACACTCCGGGGTGGCACCATTGTGTAAGATATTGGCCTGGTAGTTTCTGGTAAACAGACTCTGATCCTGAGCGGCAAGAATAAAACCCTCTGTTTCCCCTTTCAGTCCGGAGCTCCTCAGCCACTGATGGGTTGCTACTTTATCTACATCAGCGTTATTGCTTCGGGCTGCGAACTGTCCGTGGAGGGGTTTTTCTTGCCACCGAGACTCGAGTTTGTCCAAACCACTTTTCTTAGCTTTTTGCTTGGTTTGTTTAGCAGCTAGCGTTGGGGATGGTGGAGTTTCTGCATTTAAATCAATACCAAATTGTTCAGAAAATTTTCCTGATTCTTTGAGAATCGAGTGAAGTCTTTTTGAATTTTCGTGTCTATTGACAAGTTGGAGCATCCAATCGTCTGTTAAATCAAGATATTTTGCAAGGCCAATGGTGGATGTCTTGTAAGAAAGTTCTAACTGGATCATTCCCCTGCCTCCTTTATTTCTTGGGAGGTACAAACGATCAACGTCTGACTTGGGGTGATGCATTCTGTTACATGTTAGTTGCTTTCTTATCTTTGTATCTAGCTTTTGAAGATCACTCAGATTCCAATTAATGATATTAAAACTATAGCTAACAACCGGCACTGCAAGAGAATTTATAGCTGTTATTTTATTTTTGGAATTCAGTTCAGTTTTCATAATAGATCTCACTCGTCTAATACATTCCTTTCTAATCTTCTCTTTCATTTTTGAAGGTTGTATGCCGTCTCCTTCATTTATACCTAAGTATTTATAGGTTCCCTCTTGTTCTAGTTCTTTTATCACAGTACCTTCATCTAAATCAATATTTTGAGTCTTATCCAGTTTCCCTCTCTTAAAAGTGGCTTTCGCACACTTATCGAGACCGAACTCCATTCCTATATCATCACTGAATGCTTTAACCGTTTTTATTATTATTATTATTATTATTATTATTATTATTATTATTATTATTATTATTATTATTATTATTATTATTGGCAGTAGAAAGATCACGCTAATTTTAAGAAGCAATACAAAATAAATCCTGTATAATTCTCTGTTTAAGTTGCAACGGTCTTCACAATGAAAGTTTTTATCTCAGTGGATGCCACTCACCTTTTCACTGCGTAACATAGGTCCATCAATATTGTATATTAGAAGAAATAATGTTTTTGCATCATCTACAATGTACCAAAAAAGAGTAAAGAAAATGGAATCTTTAAAACATATAGGATTTCAACGAAACTACAATACCCCATTTCCCCACTTTTCATCTGATTAGCAAGTATCACAAACAAGGCTATTAGTCATTGTAAATGTATTCAACTAAAACTGAAAGAATCAAACAAGGTCACACTACTAGAATAGAGGGAACAAAATCCACCTCTCCCCCCTCCCAAAAAAGACAACCAACGTTGTATCTGTTCGACAGTCGCCAATAACTAAGACCGACTCAATTGGAAGATTCCAAGTGGCTAGCAATACTATCTTACAAATAAGGCATTACATTCCAAACTCACATTTTTCACCTGATATGCTGCACAAGACATAATCGGCATATTACCTATTTTGACTTATATTTCATTCTAAATACATTACTACGCCACCTACTTCCATCATTTTCTCGCATGCTTCGTTATATATATTCTCTCAAAAAAACCCACTTCCCATCCAACAACCTTTGAAATCTATGCAACTTTACAGGAAAACCCTGTCTGCCAATACGCTAGTAAATAAATATACCAAAGGTAAAAACAGAATCCGATCCAATATATTTCAATTTCATCCTTTTATCTGTTAATATTTTCTGCCAAAGCAAAGTCCCTTTGAAGGGCACCGTCTGAGTCTAAGTTACGGGGGAAAGCAAATGACGTTAAAATCATAAAAAATCTATTAACATTTTCTGAATACCATCATTTATTCTTTCCTGGCAATTCAAAGGCCAGACTTTGCTTCCACAGGTATCACTCGAGTTATGAAAATTGCAAAATTATCAAATGACTTCGATAATTCTATCAGATAGGGCCAGAAGCACTTAGACTATCTGCAATTATTAATATTGCAACTTTCATGATTCTAACGTCTTCACACATCAAATTTTTTTCTGGCTTCATGGAAATTGGCCAAACAACAGTCCATTTTAATGTAAATCGTTTACATAAAACCACAAACACAGAGAAATACCACATTTTGCTTCGATAATGAATTTCCAGAAACGTAATCTCTCAGTTTCATAAAATTCCTCAGACATGATATTGGAATAAAATTGGAATAAAATAAAAAAAAAATAAAAATGCCAGGCTTGCGCTTATAGACTGAAGCTTTTTCAGTCTTGCTGATAATGTTCTTCCTAACACCTTTAGGAATCTTTCCATCCTTATTATTATATTCAATATAAGTGTACATTTTACTTCTCAATCCAACAAATTCAGTTATTGGAACATTGGCACCTTAATCTTTAAATTTACCAATTACTTTTTTTATTAGTATTATCATAATTTCTTATATAAATACATTTCTGTTTATCATTCCAAAAAAAACTTGATACACATCGTCAGCCTTACTGAGTTACTCACTACCCTGAACAAATGTTTTTCAAAACTATTTTATGCATGACTTTTTTTCTGTGTATTAAAATCAATATACTGCCTTAGCCAAGGAGATTAAATAAATTCTAGAACTCTATGAACATTTTGTTACTTATAAACCAAGATCTAAATAAAATTTAACTCTAATGCAACTCTTCTGGAAACTTCAAATCAACTTGTAAAATGAAACTCTTACTATCTTACTATCTTCTTACTATCCTCATCATACTTTGCTAGGTCTATCGTACTACTCTACCTTTCAGATAACCATTTAAAACCACCAGTACGTAGAGGTTGAGACACGGCCCAACCACAAAGATTATTAGCATCCAAGTACATTAAATACTTTGTGGGCGCCTTCTCATCATATTGTCATGTATTTGTTTTCTGCTTTACCATATCGATCGGCTAAATATGAAATACCACGAAGGATTTATTTTTCAATTAATTGATACATATCAATATCAGTAATTAACTCCAATTAAATATCATTCACTTTTAGCATTGCATCCCCACTCAAACCTGGTGATGTGAAGTAATGACAATAATCTAATTAATCATTCTCAATATATGTTTTTCTAAAATACATCAGCAAGTAAAAAGGATATCTGATTGAAAATACATTCTTGCAATATTTAACTTCTTCTTGCATCTGTTCTAAAAATTCATAAACAGCGTTATCACCTCTATATATTTGAGTTTCTTTTGTGCACTTATCATCATAACAACAAACTAATTTATAACCATGTCCACAATCTGTATGCTTTTGATAATTTTCAGTATACGATAAATCACTACTCTGTAAACATCCTTATACTTTCTCAGAAATAGTTTCAAAATCTGCATTAATAACAAATGATATGTGGAACTGTTTAATTATTAAATTTCAAAATATTGTTATCCTTATCAGGCATTTTAATAGCCTGTGTTCCATTAATTTCAATACAATTATCTTTATGATTATTTTTCTCAGAACTAAAACTTTGTAAACAATGCATACAAAAATGTTTTTTATATTTATTTTTATTGTATATTAATTTATTAAAACCTTTTATTAAAACATGTTGTTTTCTATCTTCTGTCATTAAAAACAAGTTTATCTTATCTTTCCTTTGAGATGTAAATTGGATATATTTCTTTATCTTCATATCTAAATAAATTAACCTTAATGTCATTCTGCTTTTCAATTTTCTGTACTGTTTAGCACTAAGCGGAAATTCTATTTCACTGTAGTCAATATATTTGTACAAACTGTTTATCATTTTTTAAAATTTTATGATAATTATTTTTTTGTGGGTTTAAATATCTAACAAGACACCATAAAATCCATTTATCATCATTTTTCATATTTATTATACATTTTTTATTATAAAATTTCATAATTAGTTTAATACAAGACCGTCCTTGTAGAGGTAGATATTTGATCGTATTTAAACAATGACCATTAATATCTTCAATCATTCAACAAGAAGCTTCTGATATCCAACTATGTACTTTATTTAAAATATTTTGCTGTTTTGATTGCAAAGATTTTTTTATTTGTATTTGATTTACTACAGTTAATGTCCTATTATTAAAATATGCTGTTTTATAAATTTTCCCATCTTCAATATCTTCATTATTATCTTCTGCTTGTGCAAATTTTAAAAAAGGTACCTTAAAAATTTCATAAAATTCTTTTAAATTACCTTCATTTGACTCTAGTATTTATTTTTCTAAAAAAATATCCTAAAGCTTTCTTGTTTCTGCCATCTGATCTTAAGAATCGGGGTTTTTTTCTAATATTATTTCATAACATTCAACACAATTTTTTTAAGCATGATTTGTTTCAGTTATTTTGGTTGTTTGTAATTATCTCTAAATTCTAATGATGGTGAAGTTACTCTTGGGTGCCTACTAGAAGGGAGGGTTGGAATAAATGGGGGTTGCTAAAATCTCAAAAACTTAATAAACTGGGGGGTTGGAAAATGACCAAAAATGTAATAAAATTTCATTTGTTTTTTTGTAATTCTCGTTCGTAGAAACTACCCTGTATCTCTTCGTTGTTTAAATCTCGTAATCGAAATGTTATTGAATATATATATTGGTTCTTATAAATTAGGGATATTTCTTCTGACCAGTTTTCTGTATATCCTTTATCAAAGGTCTTTCTTTTATACCTAAATATTCAAAGCTTGTCATTTATTCAAAATTTTGGTTTCTGTTTTAATATTTCCATATCACCGAATAAATAAAAGTAAACAGTTCATTGTTTCTTTTTCATAGATGCTTCTACAGGTATCACTTTAATACTTAAAGGTGTCGTGTTATTATTCTTTTTTACTAATTTAGGTAAGATGTTTAAATACTGTGTATTATTTTTAATAGTAAACTGCTTCCACATCTTAGTTTTAATTGTCTGGTAAACTACCCATGTTGGTAGTTTACCAGACAATTTCTTTGCATTAGATCTTTACATTTTTGCAGTAGTGTAACAGCTATTGAAATTTCCTGTTCTCTTTTTACACGAAACCCAATAAGTACTCATATATAATACAATTAGACTATTTCAGCAAAATTCTTCTTACAGACCTTCTTTTCTTTATCAGGAAATATAAATTTTGAAAATAGAAACCCATATGGATTCAATTTCTCAAAAATTTGAATCAATCATATTCTCCTTAGCAATTAGATTGGAATGATTTCTAGTAACTGGAGGATAGGGAAACATATGTGAACAATTTAATCATATTTTTTGTGGTATATCATATATGATTGACTGATGTAAACTGGACTAATTTGGTAATGCCCTCCGTCAGTGAAATGAATACTAATTTGATTTTGAACTTTTTCTGAAGCATTGACCAGATCATCAAATATTACAAGTTTTCTACTACCATCAGGATATTCATCAGTATTCATTCTTTTATCAAAATATTTAATTTCTAAAACAGGATAACCAATTTTCTTTGAGATATCATTCATTAATATTTGTAGATCTTTAATCCTATATTGGTGACTGTTGGGTGTGTCCATGTTTAATATATTTGTTTTACCACAATTGCTTTGCTCACAGATCAAAAATCTAAATTCCTCATCTACGAAGCTGTTTAGTCTTTCTTTTTGTCATTTTTTTATTATTCATAATTTGGTATATCTATAAATAATACACTGGTACATTAATAGATAGGTGTTAAATTTCATTCATCATAACCGATAATTGTTAAATCAACAATTATTTATTTCATCTGATATATCCATATAATAAACATACGATAACAATAAGATAAGTGTTAATATGCACTTATCTATTAAGATAAGTTAAAATGCACTTATTATCTAACCTTACTAAACATGGATATTAATAAAATGAAGAAGCTTACAGAATCATCTATTAAAATTGATTATATGAAAACACCTATTAGAAATACAGTTAAGAACTATAAAGATGGTGAAATAAATGGATTTCTGTAATGAAAATGTTATAAGATATAAACCAATAACAGAATACTTACAAATTCACAACGGAGCTTTTTTAAAAGATCAAATACATAATCAGATAAAACCAGGATATAACCTGGAGCTCATTGGGTTGGTTTGTTAATTAAATCTGAGACAATCATTTATTGTTATTCTTTTGTTTTGGATTACAACCACCTTATGAAATTGTTAAATAGTCTGATAAATTAAGTGTTAACAATGCTAATAATAGTAGTCAGTAACAAGATTTAGATTCAGTGTTATGTGGTTACTGCTGTCTTTATTGGATCCATCAATTGTCTAAGGGTAAAAGTTATTATGATGTGATGAATGTATTTGATATTAAAGATACTGATTATACTGAATCATTTGCTAAAAACTATTTTTAAAATATCTAACCTAATAACATACTAATAGGCATTTTTTGATGGATTACATGCAAGAAATGTTACAAAAAATGATATTATTTCATTAGAATTAGATAAATCAATTGCTGATAATAAAAGAATTTCAAGAGTTAAGGACCCTATTTTTTATTCTGATGTTATGCCTTTGGAATTTGCAAATAAGAAGTAGCTTGATGCAGACACTGGTGGAAAGATGAATAACGGTACAAATATTACCAAAAATAATCTTTTTGGTTTACAACCAGTACCAAAATGTGATAGCTCTCGGGGACGTAGGAAGCGTCTAAAAAGTGGAGGGCAGGTTAAAAAAGGGGCACATGACCACTCCCATAAAGCTCCTCAAATTTGTTTGTAAGATCATTTACTTGTTTGATTTTTGTCAAATCTCAGATATTATGACCGTCTGACTGAGATGCTCATAAAAGGTAAGGTTATTTTTTATTGAGAATTGGGATGAAAGAGCTCATTGTATACTGTGAAGGTAATAATTCCATTACAACTAAATCCTTTACCCACATAAGATAGGCATCTATACACATGGATATTACCACAAGATAGGACTTGTGAACGTGAAAAGAAAACCACCACCAAGAACACTCGGCCCAACAGGCAGTAACAAAAACTATTAAGTGGAAATTTTTAAAAAAATTTAAGAAGTTAAAAAGTATAATGAAGAGAAAAACCAACCAACAAGTATAAAAATGGACAAGACAGGTTGCCAAAAAAAAAGAAGAGAAAGAGAAATAACAATAGCTGGATATTCACTGACATTAAAATGGTAATCAGAAATGGCAAAAACTGAAAGCCAAACTGTCCAGGTCCGCGGAATATCAAATAAAATAGAAGAACTGCAATTAAAAATAAAGCGAAATAACGATATTAAAATAAAGCAATACGAACAAATTGATAAAAATCCCATAAATAACCCAAACAAAAATCTGAATATTTGGTGTGGTGTTTGTGGCAGGGTCAACAGTAGAACTAAACGAAGTTACAACCTTCGTATAAGAGGCTAGCAAAGAAGAGGAACTCTACCTAAATATTTAAAAAAATTATGTAGTAGTATTTAACAATGAAAACTCTCAGATGATCTTACTATCAACCGTGAAGATGTAGAAACTAGGACGGAATACTGTCTTGAAGCAAAAGTCACAAAAACCTTCCCAGGGAACTGGCAAAAAAGAAAACCAATAGGGGCATGAAAGGACGCTGCAATCTCTCTTACAGATGTATGGAAAGAAAAATGGATATCCATTACGATCAAAACTAGACTGACTGACTAACTATAAGTGGACAGTGCAAAAGGCTGGAAGCATGCGAATTCTAGAGATTTTGCGACTGCTCCGCAATCACCTGGGCTAAAAAATTTGGTAATGATTAGATCACCTAAAAATACGAGCTATTTAATTGTTTAAGTAAGTCGAAAATGGAGAAATCTCACTTGCTGGACATTTGCACTAGATAAGGGCCTGGGTTTTTTTCTTTTAACAATAAGTATTTACAGGAACCGTAACCAAAGTAGACCCAAAACAAGGGACTCAGACCACACCAAAGATCTCACTAGTCTGACTATTAATGATCTTGTTAGGACCGTGCAGTATACATATGACTAGAAAAATTCTGTTAGACTGCTACTAGTCAGAACCTATGATCTTAAAGTTGGATGAATAACGCGTTATTTCCTTCTGACATCTAGTAGTATTAAACAGTAGAGCACTAAATACTAGTTGACCACATATTACATTAACTTAGATTATATCAATACATAAAAATTGCTTGGTCCATCATTTCAGATAATTACTGTTTCTTTTTTTTCCTCTTCCATGATAGTTGTGACATGAGTTAGATGTGACTACCAACCTCCGTTGTATTTATTGTATTGATTGAATCTAGTTGGTTTACCCAATCCTTTGGCACCACTCGTCAGTCTACATACGTATCTGTAAGCCCTTTCCAAAAATAACAATTCAGCGCTGGAACCGTACAATGTTTAACACTGCTATAAATTTAGAGAATGTGTGTGAATACAAGGCCATTTAAAAAAGGTCAAAAAAGGTCATTTTTGATGGCTCAAAGTATACCGAATATTTTAATGTCTATTTTATTTTTTGCAATTCGTTTTTGACAGACAGTAGTTCAAATAACATAATACTGGGTTTAGAACGGGTAGAACGGGTAGAACGGGTTTAAAACTACGAATTATCTACACTTCTGTGTTACATACCTCCTTCAAATTCATTTTTTATTAATATGGCCTGATCCAAAATACTTTTGAAAGTTCCCGTATACTTCATGACGTCTTCGGATATAGTATTAAGAATCTAAAAAATATGTGATGCCAAAGTTATGCCACCAAAACACTAAAAATATATTATAGATATGCGCTAGCACAAAATTTTAACAAACTTAACATTTCTGGTTCTACAAATGCACTGACAAAGAGCAATAAACACACTTTTTATTACAATTACTGTTTTCCGCAAAAAAATCAAATGAAAAACGTTTTCAATTTTATGAAGGAATACATAAAATGATGGTAGAAATATTTTTCAAAGACTTCAAATGATTTAGGCAATGAGACGTATCAGTTAGTTCCCGTCTTCCAAGTATCTCCATGTAATGTACCCCTTTTTCCAGCCCACGTAGTCTACTCGAAGTTGATACAGTTAGAGAGTGTGGTCTGCTGTATCTGTGCGCGATAAAATTCATATTATAATACCTTTTACAACCCTCTCTTTCTATATACCGTTTGGTTGGCATTCGTCGGGTCAACGTCCCTGACAATTGGTCATTTTCAAGATTTGTCAACTTGTTATTCATTCAGTTATTCAAAATAACAGACAAGCTTGAAGTTGCTTTTGATCAAGCAAAGAATATGGAAGTCGTCATTAACTTAACTCTAAATCGCTAAATAAATCGCTAAATAAACTACTAAATACAAACGCTGTATACACTTTGCGCAGCTAATCTTTCTCGACTGTCATTCCAATACCAAAATGTCACGTAAACAACCAGTCACAACATTCATAAATATGTATAATATAATACGTACCATGGCACTGAAAGTCAATCAAGTTTATTACTCTACCTGTTTAATTGTCAAGCCAGGAAAAAACCCATTCACAACCATATGTATCTCTTCCCCAAGGCACTCTTTTCTAAATGCATCCATTAATTTTGCTTTAGATCCCAGGCCATATAACAAGCAGTTGAATCCATTTCTAAAATAAAAAATATAAAGGAATTGGTCAGCAAATAATACAGCATTTTTCTACAGGAAGACAAAAACATTTACAAAACTCCACGGACTCTCTGCTTTAATAGAGATTAATCAGATCAAAAGTGAAGGTAATATTTATTATATGAAAAACAATTCTTGCTTTATGTTGGTTGTCTTCCTTTTCTGTAAGCCAAAGTAAGAATGCATTTCTTATTCATTTCTAAATGTCACAATCGTAAGACTCAACTTTGCATAAAGGCTGACTGGAATAATATCCAGTTCATATATGTTGTCTTAGGGAAAGCTGTCAACAATGACCCAGCTTAGCTGACCGAGTATTTTCCAACTCGCAATTTTAGGAGAAAAACCCTCTCTTTCTCTGTGTGTATTTGTGATTTGTTTTCCGGATGACTAATCCGCTCTTCAGCAGAGTAAGTCTTATCTTTATTGGGTCCCTTTTCGGAGAGCGAGGTTTGTGTGAAAAAAGGGTATTGCTGAAAAAGGCTAGAGCATATAATATATACTCTAACCTCTGACTTTGCGCATGCCAAGTACTGTCCGACATGGTTGTCTTGATGGCAATTATAGGAGTCTTTGTATGTAGTGGACCCATCTACATGTTCTACGGAACGCTGATGAGCTGTTTGACAGCGACGAAACAAGTTTCCGCAGATTGACATATACATATTTCTGTGTGCGTCTTCGTAATCTTTAAAAATCTGCTCCATTAGATTGATGTAGGATTTTTTGATATTTTTCATGTCGAAAGTCGTATGCTTTTCTAATATATCGAACGACGGTAAAAGTATCTCTCGAAACGTAACGCAGCAAAAGCTTACGACTAACGACATGACACATATCTTACATCAATGGCTTTCACTGAGTCCATAATGTCAAAATTCATGCAAATTCATTCAAATTTCATTCAGAACTAAAAATTTACGTACATCGAAGATTAAGGTCTTTGAGGGGTAAACTAATATTATATCCACAAGACGTCGAACCAAAGTAGAAGTTGAAGAATTAAAAACAAAAGAAAGTTCGATTTCTGAAAATCTAAAAGGAACATTATAACTCCAAACATAAACTGAGACGTTCTCTTCATTCCCGTTTTTGACAGGAACGTTGATCCAAAATAATCACAATACTGTAATGTGTACAACAAAGCAAAGTTGCAAGTTATGACAAAGAAAAATTAAACTATTAGTCGAGAAACCTTAGCTGAAACATCCACTTGGGAAACATCTCTTTGTAACTGCAATGAAGTTCCTGACGTTCCAGCTCATGTGAAGGAGCTGCGTCCTTGATCACACTACGAAGCGTCTTAAATTGCAAAATAAAGAAAAAGTAAACACTCGTGGGATCACAAACTGTGCCCGACTAAATCAGCAAAACGTAGTAAATAAATCTTGAAATAACAAAGAAAGATTTGACACTCAAATAAACCACACTAAACACAATCATGAGAAAACAGATAAAATTGTAAAAACTACAGGTCTATGTGCAAATAAGGAAAATCTAATTGGAAATAAATTTTCTTAGGTATATACCTCGGCAAATATCAATACACTTTTCACAAGGGTTTTCTTTACTCGTTCAGTCATTCGTTCAGTCATTCGTTCAGTCAGTCAATCACTGAGTGATTCTGTCCTCCAGCTAAAGGTAGTTAGCTACAGTAGTCTTGGGGGTGGTGTGCCCTTCTGATAGGTGATGCATATTTCAGTCTGCCTTATAGTCATGTCTTATTTAGTGTTTTAAATTTCTAGCTCTTTCTTCTTCTCTCATCAAAATATGGAAGACAAAGTTCTTTACCATTCCAATTCAAAAAACGTGTTAATTGTCGAAAACTTGCTAATTCTGTATATAATCAAACTGTATGTGCACTTGTGAGATCAGAAAACATTCCTCGTGTGCAATATTCTATGTACTTTTTACTATTTTGAAGGAAAATGCTTCTATTCAAGTCAAGATATCTTTCGTGAATGATTGGTTTCTGTTGGCAACACCACTCGAGTTAAAATCATATATTTAAAACGGATAAATATGTTCTGAAGTGATGAAAGTCCTTGCAAAAAATTCTGCTTTTTTAAACCATCATCATGAAGTTTTCTACTTCTCCGTCTGAATAATATTTTTTCTATCTTTCGCTTTCACAAAATAATGCTTGTAAACCCTCTTGCTAAAAATAAACAGTTAAAAATTTCGTAGTGTTATAATAATATGGTTTATCATGTCATAGGTCTGGCGATTTACGCTAGGCTACTTCTAGAGAGACCCCTCACATCAAGAAGCCATTGAAATGATGCAAAGTTCGGTTAAAGTGCAATAACTGTGTTGGCAGACGTAGATTACACAGAATAACATCAAATTAAGTAACTTAACTTCCCAAATCACGAGTCATTTGTAATTTAATCTTTATATTCCAGTTTGTTACCGAATAATTTACAGCTAAAACAAAATGTCAACACATCTCGATATAAGCAGATACTATGTGCGGTATATAAACTTTTGCCTCGTGAGATGATCCAAAGAAAATGCAAGAAAAGTAAGCTGAAGTATTAAGAAAAAACCCCGAATAGTCTCAAGGAAAACCTGAAACCTGAAGACTATGGTACTGCGAAAAACACAAGCAGGCTGGAAAAAACTAAGGCGCTAACAACAGCATCAAACCCACCAGAGATATGATAAATGTATTGACCTGAACCTCAAAACCAAGTTTATTACATAACACAAAAAAACACATCTCTCCTGCTTCTGCACGTGCTGGTAAGGCGTATGGCGCACACATAAAGCTCACTACCTGAATTTCCACTCGAGGAAGCAATGAGATAAAAAAATGTGACAGCTACACTACAGTGCGGTGCACATAAATAACAATAACGGAAAACGAACACTGTAGTGTCGTTCTCTGATCCATCGGCTAAAACAAATCAAATTCGGGAGCTAGGAGGAATATCATTGAACTAAAAGATACAAACAGTGCAAACAAACAGAAGCGATTAGGAGGCACGTAAAACTTGCTCACACAGCAAGAAGCATCAATATATTACGCTGAATTTTCAAAGAGCACTAAATTTTTCTGTATTTTTTTCCATTTGTAATATAGCAAGAACGGGACTAGAATAAAATTCTAAGTTAATTTCAGCTGGCCTCTTTAAGCCTCTAATTCTGGCCAAGGTAAGAGCCTCACATGGCTAATTAAATTTGAAATGCTGGGCTCCAAGCACAGAAATAATAAATACTTTTCAGAGGAAACAAGTACAAATTACGTCTCTATTGACATTTAGAATGCTATTAGTTTACACCAGAAAAATATCACATTTGTAATAATACAAATCTGTCTCTGAACTGCACACCATTATTTAAGGTTAGTGTGGGTAAAATATTATCAATTTTGAAAGAGAAATAAAATCTAAGGCTTTCACAAACCAAAGGAAAATTATGCACTTTTGTAAAGTTCAACCCATGCTCTATTACAAGGCATGACAGTCAAATTCAAACTTTGCAGACTATCTGGAATCTAGGGTTATAAATGGGTATCCATAAAGTCATAACCGTTACCAAATTCATTTAAGATTTTCTCACACATCCAGAACCCAAGCATATATCCAGACACGATATTTGGAGGAAGCACTATTGAAATCCAAATGCTATCAATTTTCGGCTCATTGTATATTCTATAAATGTCAGGCTCACATATGAAATACGTAACAAATTTGATCTAGATTTTTGGGTTGTGCCAGGCCCAAAATTCCAATTAACCTTGACGACATAACTCTGGAACAGTTTAAGATATTGATCTGTTCACTAAAGCACCAAGAAAGCAGCCAGTTCTGCGTTGGTGGTCACTTGACATATAATGATCTTTAAGTCAATCTTACACTGTCAAGAAAAAGCCATGGTAAGATAAGGTTACTGGTGTGTTATAAATGAATAAAATCTATTTCAAAAACCTTAAAGGTACCATTGATGAGAACAATGCAAAGCTATAAAAAAAGTACGGTGCGTTACCCAGCCTACAAAGGTAATATTAATAAAAAAAGAAGCCGAATTCAGCTCCATGGGCCTTTTCTTTAATAGTGAAATTCGATATTTTCCTACTTGGAAATGCAGTCAAGAAAAATAGTTTTGGTGGTAGAGACAATATAATTTGGGTTTCTCTTTGTCATCACAACTATTTTGTTGATTTTGTATGGATCCTCTGGCAACTAACACTTATCCAATACTCGAGTTTGGGTCGTTATTATTGTCAGAGCAGAATTGGCTGTTATTGGGGTGGAAAGCCAACAGACTATCATTTTTTACCTCATAATCTTGAAAATTCTTGACTTTATGTCCTCAGGGGAAGCCAATGATATTAGAGCTTTATCTATTTTTGACGTAGTTTTGAAAACTGGAGTCTGAAAGCCCCATTCTACTTCAGTGCCTACAATGTTAACAATTTCGCCGCCTCAAGTTTTCATCATTTCGTGATAGCTTTCAATTTCGGTTCATACTAATAATTGAATAAAGCTTTCTATACCGTATCCATGTTATTGCTCCTTACAACTGTGAGTGGCAATCGAAAGAACGACATAAATCTGGGCTGGATTCGCCTGTTTCATTTATTCTGAAAGTAAACAATATTCATAGGCATCCGCATTCAAAGGGGCTTTGTTTTCTCGACCTGCACCAGAATCACTAGGCCACAAGCAAGTATCTAAACGTCCCTATAGCTCAGTGATTAAGGCACTGGTCTGGGCCTCTCCTTCAAAATTGGCATGAATTTCATTACGGGTATTTTCTTCAGATGGCTGGTTCTAATTTTTCTATTTTGAGTCCTTATACTTAATACGTAGTGATGTTTATTTTTTAATACAGAGAAGTAAAGATTTTAGAAAAGAAATACCTGGGGATCCATTTTTGACGCTTTTAGTGATGAAAGAGTTTTATCAGACGTCACTGTGCGTCGTCCATATTGCGAAGAAAAGTATTTGTCTGAAGCACTACTTTGATACTAAAGAAATGAAAGTAGGCAGATTAATATATTAATATTAAAATATTTAATATTACTACATAATAAAATAAAAGTACACTTCTTATTTTTAAAGCATAATATTTGACACTGTCGTAGTATAAAATTTACAAATATACATTCTTTAATAAAAATTGCAAAGTGATCTAACTTTACACTTAAAATTCTTCTTAAAGACTGGTGGAATGATTTGGCCGCTAATACGAAAGTGCAGGATAATACTTATTTGCGATCAGATTTTCTGCAGGCCTTCTGAGAACAACCACATCTGATCACCATTATTACCTAGCATTTCCAATTTATTTCTGTTTGTTACCAAAATAGACTTTATCCAAAATATATTACATTTCACAATAATGCTTTTCTATTTCAGAAACCCTCATCCCTACTCGCACCTGCCTCTTTGATGCTGATTATTTTGGATCTTCATACAAATTGACTCAGTCCTTCATTAAACGAAGACTAAAATGCAAGAACGAATTTTTCATTTTAAATAAAAGCATTGCCTCTAAAAAACTTTTTAAAACAAGTTTATTATCACACAAAATTAATGGGTAAACATGTTGACTTACAGCCAAAGGGTACAACCTCTTAGTTGCCAGTTTGAAACAGTTAATATTGTTCGAGGTCACTCACGTCTACTCTCGTTGGTTTTCTAAATACCTCTTTTGCTCGAGGAAACGAAGTCGTGTGAGAAATAAAGTAGGAAGTATAAATTTTGCCACCAATACCAAATTGTTATTATAGTCCCATACAGCTCTGCAAGCTCCAGTAAATTTTTATGAAGCTCGCATTGATGGGTGGGTCCATTCTAAAAATATACCGTTTGCGACAAAATCTGTACCATGTATTGTGCAGAAATAACGGTTAAACAACCTCTTCATTGATGAACAAAAAATACTTAAAAATCACCTACTAATTACCAGACGTGACACTAATTTCTTAAAAGAACCTGAAATGCCCAATTAAACAAACAATTTTGAAGGTTCTACAATTTCTATGGTAAACAAACGCGCAAGTATGTAGTGTTTTGCTTCATCAGATAAAAATAAGACTTTTGCTAAATTTGGAAATCATTTTAGCACTTCCCGCGTGCATTGGATAATCAATACTTTTCTGAATCGCATTATTGTGAAAGTCATCCTTCACTGCATGCGAACATTTAACTGATAACCACCTTATCGCTCACCATTATGATCATCAACAACTGCCTAATGAATCGTATATAGACGCTTCTTGGTGTTTCCTGCCCTTAGAAGAACTCATTCATTGGCCACACGTTCAGCCCATGAAATCACCAGCATTCGGCGTAGCATGGACATTTCTCCTCCTTCGAGGTTTTTCTCGAGGCTAGTACTGGTAAGATGTAGCAAAAAATGACTCTTGGTCTTGTGCATAATTAAAGTGTCAGGCTCTTTATAATCTTTAACATCTACTAAAAAAATCCGTGTGGTTTTGCAATTTCATATTTTGGTTGTACACCTTCAATCAGTACTTATTATACTCCCAAGGTAGTTAAAAGTAAGTACCTGCTGAATCTGTTCACCATCTATTTTACATTTACACTTAAAAGGTTTACTTCTTTTGCTAATAGCTATGCAGGTCTTCTTGTGACTAAGGCAAATGTCTTTAGTTTTGCTTCCCTTGACCATAATATCCAGTAGTTGTTGGTGCCTTTCTNAATAATGACGTGGAAGTCTTGGGGCTCTCGTCTGTAGGCTAGTACTGGTAAGATGTAGCAAAAAAGGACTCTTGGTCTTGTGCATAATTAAAGTGTCAGGCTCTTTATAATCTTTGACATCTACTAAAAAAATCCGTGTGGTTTTGCAATTTCATATTTTGGTTGTACACCTTCAATCAGTACTTATTATACTCCCAAGGTAGTTAAAAGTAAGTACCTGCTGAATCTGTTCACCATCTATTTTACATTTACACTTAAAAGGTTTACTTCTTTTGCTAATAGCTATGCAGGTCTTCTTGTGACTAAGGCAAATGTCTTTAGTTTTGCTTCCCTTGACCATAATATCCAGTAGTTGTTGGTGCCTTTCTGGGTGCCAGCTGTGGGCGTGATTTTGTCAGCATAGCGTAAAATAATTAGGTTGTGTCTTTCTACAATAAAATTGTCCCTCTTTTCAGTAAATTTCAAAATCTTTGTAAATATTGGAAGGATATGAAGAAGGGTTAGGGGAGGAAACACAGTCTTGTCGTTTTCCTTTTCAAATACAATTGTACCTTTCAACTTGCATGCTAAACTCGTAGCCAACAGTCTGTTGCTAATAAATATTTCTTAAGACTCGGATATCTTTTCATCTACGTCAAATCGTTGTGGTATCTTGATAAGACCTTCATGTTTACTTTTTCGAACGCTTTACTATAACCTATGAAGCAGAGAAATAATTCAGCCCACGTTTCTGTGACTCTCTCTGAGAGCAATTTGATACTAAAGGTAATGTTTCTGGTTCCATTAACTTGCAAAAACCCACACTGTTGCTTCCCAATTTCTGGCATTAGGGAGATGCGGGCTTTTGACAAAATGACTCGCATCTGGATTTTCGTTATTTGACTCGTTAAACCGATTGTCCCTTGGAATTTGCCAACAATAGCGCAGGTTTCTTTGGTAGAGCTATGAATATTGTTTTATGCATACATGACATATGTACCTTTATTAGAATTTCACTTTGGTGCCTTCTGGCCTCAAAAACCTGCCTTGGCATTTCCTCAAGATATTCATCCATTCATTCATCCATTCATTCATTCATTCATTCATTTATTCATATACCTCATCACATACTTGAAAATAAATGTCAGCGTTTATTCACATGCAAGAAACCTTTGTACAAACGGTACCTAAAATTTAACAATACCACAATAACCCGATGAGATAAGACCCATTAAGGTGTTCGTATCTGCTGTGATTTTCAGCCTTTCCCATGATGGTGACGATCCAAGAGACATCTTACAAAGCCAGGTAACCTCATTGCAAATAAACCATCAAACAAAACTGCGTAAACTATGTAAAAGTGTAAACTGGGTATGACAACTGACAAGCCACACAAAAATGTTCACTGTACATACTCAAAGGGGTGCAATGACGAGTTCTTGTGAACAATGAGCAATTAATCCCGTATCCGAGAATCCGAGAAAATTCGAGATCATCAGCAGAGTAAAAAGCGAAAAGAACGTTATTAAAGAAGAGAAATAGGAATAGTAATGATAAAAAATGGCAGATATATGTTGCATTAATGGGTACAGAGAAAATGATATCATGAGTATCAGCTCCACACTATGAGTTATCAGCGCTACCTCCTTAATCAGATCATTATTATAGCTTAATCTCACACTTGATGGTGCCTCCCTTTTTTTGGACATCCCATACCAGAACAAGTTCTCCTTTGCGTGACACCTTGCTTTCCAAGCTAAAAATCACATCTCCATAAACTTGAGTGGAAAGGGGATAAAAAATACATTGAAGGGAATTCAGGGATTAAGTAAAGGTATTTCAGTACATTTGTAGTCGAGATATTTATCTCCAATCAGAACAGAGATCACCTTTTTATCATTAATCTTATGCTGATCTCTGTGGGATGTACCAAATCTTTTACTCCATTTTGTTTTAAACAATACATTGCACTCCTTTAACTACTGGTAAAGGCTCCATTCTAGCTTTAGTTTTCCAATTCGATTGTTTATGAAAGCAGGCTTGTTCGAGTATAGCAGAATCACATGAGTTCAATGGGTATTATTCACACAATACAGGTTTAATGGGGTAACTCCTCCGTACAAACTCGTTATATTCACCTTTGATTGACTTTATCAATATTACATACTTTACAGAAAATATAATAGGGACACTCCAAAAAATCATTTATACTATCTAATTCTCTTTCTTTCAAGTTGAGGACACATGCGACATACTGTGCTCACCAATATTTTACTGAGAAGCTTTTACTCAGCATAAATGTTCATAAAATACACGTAAATTTGGTGACAATGCGAATTCTTTTAAAAAACTCTGTTTTTCATAAGGTTAGTTTTGAACCCGCGGGAAAGATTCTTCTTCGACTTAGGGGGCATTGCAAAAACACGATTTTTGCAAAGGTAGGTCTGAATTTCTTTAGAATCCTTATATAACGCTCCCTTACGAAAGTTTGGTTGAGCACTCTATCTGAGATGGGAACCTGTTGTTAGCGTAATGCAATGCTCACTGCGCATGCGTAGTTTGAGCACTCTGGCAGGATCCCACAATAACTCTTTAACCTGTGTTTGCTCCGGCAACATGGCCAGAGAGTTGTTTCAGAAGCTCTGTGCTGTACTGATGAGCCCACAAACGGCGAAACAGTACTGTCTGCAGATTGAGTATATATATATATATATATATATATATATATATATATATATATATAAAGACAACCAAAAATGTGTACACGAAACCTCGACGAACAATTGGTTTACTAAAAACGAGAAAACAAAATAAAATGTCATAGATTGGCAATAGATTGTCTTATATTTTGTTTATACAAATGCCTAATAATGCATCATGGTGTTACAGTAAATTATTTTTCAAATGGCAGTAGTATCCAAATCCATGACAGTATTTGTCCCAAACAGGTAGCTTAAAACCCGCAGTTTTAAGAAGGGTGGGGATGGCGACATTGCCTAATAATTTGTTTTTCAAGAAATATAGTTTTTTAACGTTATACAACAAACTTGCAAGCAAACAAACCTTTTTTGTTGCTGAATCATCATTTGGTTTCCTGTACAAAAAAATATAATAAGGTTTTATTAATCAGAAAAGTAAAGCTGTTCTCTGGGGTACTTCTATGACGAGGGCGAGCTCAATATAAAGAAATATAAAGATACTAACTAATACTCAAACAAGCTCTGTGCTCCTTGTTAGGTAACAAAAATTCCATAAATGCTACAAATTAATTACTAATTTCAAACCTTCTTACTTAAAGCACTGGTATTGGAAGCTACATTACTATGTGAAGTACCATCACCTGCAGATCAGTTAAATTCAAATAGAGTCAAGGAAAAGGCGAACAAACTAACATCCACTCTTCTTTGTTGTAACGAAATTCTCTTACATTTTTGACAATATCTTCCAATAAACAATATTTATGCAGAATGTAACTCTCTGGTAACATCTGAAGTTTATCATTCTTGAATACTCTATATTCTACTCTGCTTTTTTCGGGAACTCTATCAATTTTCGGCATATTTTTCGTCAAATGATCTAATTTTTATACATTTCTGTGTGCGAAAGATAAGTATATAAAGGATACTCGATTTCTGTTAATCTTAACAGAAATATACATATACTGGACGCTGATATTATATAAATTTGTTTAATAATAATAATAATAATAATAATAATAATAATGGGTGAAGCCATGCTACGGAGACCGTTTTAACCAGAATATGTCACCTAAACTGGGAAACCTAAACAGGCGCCACCTGCTACGTCATGTGCTGTTTTAATTTACATCAATATCGCACACACGGGTGTGGTGCATGCACCATGCTTACCCTTGTCGAGCTGGGAGTCGGATGAGTTTGCTGGGGTTTCTACCCCTGAGTCCTTTGTGGGATTGTATTGCTCCGCCACTCAATAATAATAATAAATCTGTAATAATAATTGGACAGTTGTAATTAGTTGCTTAGCAATGGATTTCAGTCAATTGAATATGGCAGAAAGCATGACGATGGCAAATAAAAGAGGGCTCTGCTTTGTTTAAAGCTATTGCAATGCCTAAACTTTGTGCATCCAGTTAAATTTTTGTTTGTTTGAATGCTGAAAGTTAAAAATCTAGAAACGGCTGGCGGTTTCATTTAAAGTTATTCATTTCAAAACTTAAGTTTGTAAGTAGTTTTTCTACTGTGTAAAGTGAATGCTTTATTCTGTAATTAATCTTAAAGTATTATTGACTCATGTAGGCGTGATCTTCACAAACATTTTGTACGTCAGATGCCTGTGAAATATCAGCAACCGTAAGTTAATACCCTGGTTCTGTTCATAAGAAAATAATTTTAATTTATTGCTTCCACTTAGCCAATTTCCTTTTATATTCCTTTAACCAAATACTTTCGTAATCTATCTTGGTACTTAACTGTTTCTTAACAAAACGTCAAGTTAGAAACACCATCAAAGGTAGGTATCATTTCAACAGAGTCATTGGTACCATCTCCCAGCTTTGTCACCTAATAACAGTACATTCCTATATTATTAAAAATTTGTTTTACTTATATCGATGAACTATTTATTCAATTTATGTTATACGTGCACACGTCACATCCCAATACTCATGGCACTATGTATAGTGAGGAATCTAGATAAACATTCAACGTAAAGTGTACTCCTGATACATTCAGCAGTGATTCGCTTCTGTAAAATTAACCTAAAAATACAGATCAGATAGGTGAATGTGTAGCTTTTTGATACTCTATAGAGCTCGTCAGAAAGATTGTAAGAGTATTCACAAGTAACCAATTAAAAATGTCTACCTTCGCCGTGTTGTTTGGGATTTCTTTTTATGCGGAACAGAGACGATTACTTCGTTGTCTGTTGAACTATCATTTTCTTCTGCATCGTCAAAATCTTCGTCTCCTGAATCACTGCTACTTGACTGTACATTTTCATGCGCAATTATTTCTAAAAAGAAAAAAGGTAAAACTCTAATTATCAGTTCTTTTTACAACTGCACTAAAGGTACATAATAGTACTGCAGTAAATATTGTAGCTTTCGTTATAACCCTACCTATGTTTATCTGGTACAGAGTTTCCTAAAAATCTTACTAGTACGTAAAACAATGAAAATGTAGCACTCTTCTGAACTGGCTACTATTCTAGATAATTTACGGTAGATGTCTACAAAATACTCTAACTTTTTGCATTATCTTTACCTTAAATTTCCAAAATTACTTTTCTCTAATCTATAATCTGAAGAAATTCATATCTAGTATCAAGACGTTTCTTTTATGTTGTACATAAAATAATAACATAGTTCATGTCCAGCATGACAGCCCGCACAGGGAGATGGTATTCACCTGCCAGACGAGAAAACTTAACTCCGGCTACCGACCAGTAGCTTTAGAGGTTAAGCACCTTCCTCGATATGTTGATGGTTCCAATGTTGGTAGATGTTTGGAGTCCACCCAAGACATCAGGGAGGCCCAACTCTTTCAAACTGCGCTCCAAGCGCTTCGTCATCACTCCTAAGCTTCCCACGACGATTGGGACAACGCTGGTACATACGCTATGTAACTTTCGGATTTGTTGGGCCAAGGGAGAATACTTAGTGACCTTTTCTTCTTCCTTAGATGTCACATTTCGATCGGAAGGTACAGCAAAATCTACAACCAGCCATCTCTTCTCAGTGCGGTCAACAACAACAACATCCGGACGATTACATTCCACCCGTTGCATTGTTTCCACTGATCTATCCCACCAAACTTCAACCTACCATCTTCACTCTTTCTAACTTTGTCAGGCACCTCTTCAAACCATTTCCCCGCACATTTCAACCCATACTTCTTGCACAGCTCCCAATATATTCTCAATCCCATCCTATCATGTCGCCTCTTGTACTCCTTCTGAGCCAGTACCTTACACCCACACGCAACATGCCAAACTGACTCAGATTCAATTCCGCAGATGCGACACATAGGACTAACACCACCATCCCACTTCGACTGCGCCAACCTTGTCCTCAATGCTTGCTCTTGAGCAGCAAACACAAATGCCTCTGTGCTTTTTGCAAGGAAACCACCCTTAACCCACTGTACTGATCTCTCTGTTGCATTTTCATCCATCTCCCGAAAGAACCTACCATGCAGAGCCTTCTCCATCAATCTCTCCTTTCTCTCCTCAACCACTCTCGTCTTGTAATGCTTCTTTGTCTCCCTTCCATGCATAATCATTCCAGCCACCTGTTCCAAAATCGTCTCCTCAGTAGCATGTACATACTCTTCTAACCCTAACTCTTCCTGCCTTACACAATCTTCAATGCTGATGAAGCCACGACCCCCATCCTTTTTTCCGATGTACAGACGATCTACACTGCTATTCCTATGGAAAGCACCATTCTTCGTTCAAATCTTTCCTGTCTTGGTATCAAGTTTACGTAGCTCAGCATCAGACCAATCCAGTATTCCAGAGCTGTATCGGCCAACACTAACTGCCCACGCATTGATACCGCGAACCAAGTTCCCAGCATACAACCTCGACTTTGCCAGCAATTTCACACGTCGTACGTACTCATTCCCAATTTTCTCCTTCATCTTCTTCTGCATGACCTTCGCTCCTTCTAGCACTCCCAGGTACTTGTGCCCATCTTCATCAACCTCCTTCATCAACTCCTCACTCGGTAGCTCGATTCCCTCAAATTCAGCCCTTTTACCTCGTTTAAATTCTAAAACAGCACACTTATCTAACCCAAACTCCATCCCAATGTCCCCAGAGTAAACCTTCACCATCTCGACCAATGCGTCCAACTCACGTTTACTCCGCCCAAACAGCTTCAAGTCGTTTATAAACAATAAATGATTGACCAACACCCTACCGTGACCGAAGAAATATCCAAGCTTCTCTCTATTGAGTAAAATACTCAGCGGGATCATTGCAATATCAAAGATCAAAGGGGAAAGGGAGTCACCTTGGAATATTCCCTGATTGATGTTAACTTCACCAAGCACCTCGTTATTAGTCGTCAGTACTGCCTTCCATTCAGCCATACTTCCTTTCAGCAAACTCCGCTCATTCTCTGCAACTCTAACCATGTCCAGCATCTCCAAAATCCAACTGTGAGGGACCATATCATATGCCTTCTTGTAATCAATCCAGCACATGCTAAGGTTTTTCTTCATAGCCCTGACCTCGTGCAAAATTGCCTTATCGATCATCAATTGATAATAAAATAATAATAATAATAATAATAAATAATAATAATAATAATAATAACAATAATAATAACAATAATAATAACAACAATAATAACAAAGAAGCAGGGGCACCAAAGATCAACTGCTCATAGACAGAACCGTACTCAGAGATTGCAAGAAAAGGCGTACGAATCTGTCCATGTCTTGGATAGATTACCGAAAAGCCTATGATTTGGTCCAGCATAGTTGGATAAGCGAATGTTTGAAGATGTTTGGAATAGCTGAGAATGTAAGGAACTTTCTTGGAAGAAGCATGAAACAGTGGAAGGTATCACTGACATCCAACGGGGAAGATCTTGGAGAGGTGTTGTGAAGAGGGGAATTTTCCAGGGAGATAGTCTACACTATTATTTGCCCTTAGTATGATACCATTATCACTGATATTGCGGAAAGTGAATGCGGCTTATGAATGGGGAAAGACGGAATACAAGGTCAACCATTTATTGTTTATGGA
>RDPX01000027.1:451239-475629 GCA_003991215.1 Morbakka virulenta
GCATAATCATTCCAGCCACCTGTTCCAAAATCTTCTCCTCAGTAGCATGTACATACTCTTCTAACCCTAACTCTTCCTGCCTCACACAATCTTCAACGCTGATCAGGCCACGACCCCCATCCTTTCTTCCGATGTACATAATAATAATAATAATAATAATAATAATAATAATAATAATAATAAATAATAAAGAAGGCCAGATTTAGTCTTGGTAGAAAAGAAGGAACATACGGCAATAATCATTGACATAACAGTACCGGCGGATGCGAACGTGGCAGAGAAGGAGAAAAAAAAAGTAGAAAAGTATCAAGATCTGAAAAGAGAAATAAAAAGACTGTGGAAACTGAAGAAAGTAGAAGTTGTTCCTGTTGCTATTGGAGCTCTGGGGTCTGTGACCAAAGGATTTGAAAAGTGGGTTGAAAAGCTTGGGATTCACTGCCACTTAGGAGTATTTCAAAAGACAGCGTTGTTGGGAACAGCCAGGATTTTGTGAAAAGTACTAGAGTTTTGAGAAAGAAAATGCTGGTAGCCCATGGTCAATTGTTATGACCCGCCTGTCAGCATAGAACTCGGCAATAAGAACAGCCAGACACAAAATGTGAAAAAAGATAATAACAATAATAACAATATTTCATATTCATTTGTTAATATATGTTTTACATAAAAATGTTTTTCCGGGGCGCACGATTGTAAAGCAAAATCCAGCAAAATCAATTATAAAATATTTTTAAAATAGTGAAAATATTTGAACTAAAAACATTTTTTTTATCCGTTCAGCATGACTCGTGTTTCTATGTTTAGTTATTATGGATTTTGATTTGATTATTGTACATTTTGATACACCTTGCGGTACTTCTCTTAATACTCGTCAAATGAAAAGCAAAGGGTTTCTTGATACATACTTGAGGCGTGGTTCAGGCATGATAACTTAGCACAGTAAATATTCTCCTGATTGTTTCCTAACTGAATTTCTGTAGTATTTTGTCTGGTGGACAACTGTGAACTTTATATACGTAATTACTTCTTAACTTACAACAGACTAAGGCATGTCCTATTTGGGACACATTCACAATCATATGGTGCTAGTAGTAACCATACGTAAGTGAAATGTAAAAGTAATTTGGATCCAATAGTAATTTATCGGATGACATACCTGGTGATATGCAGTCACTGGATGCTCATTGTACGCCAGTTAAAGATTAATAAGACTCCCCAAAATGTCATCTAAATATGATGCTGACTGTTTAAATGGCAAGCTAACCTGTTATTTTCGACAACGTGTAACAATTTTTTAACCAAGAGTTGATATTTTTTTGTGCTGTAAAAACCTGTTTTCAGTGTTGTCTTATAACGCAGACGCCACCCTAAATGTTTTGATACTAACGTAAGAATAATAATATTGCATATTTAATAGGGGAACTATGTAAGAAAGGCCATCAACGAATTACGTTTTCACTCCTTATCTAATGTATTCAATCCCCCTGTTTAACTTACATCGATACAGACATGTTCCCAAATAGCTGTGATTACATCCCACCAATAGCGTATTTTGTACCAACGGTTCTGGGATGGAGACATCCATTAGGTGCTAGTTACACAACCTAATTTCACATAATTCACAAAGCTCATCTACAATTATATATTCCTCAAAACAAACCATACATAAAAATTCCTGCCTACTCCTCATGGGTGCATATCATGTTATCTCAAAGCTCTTAGTTCATGAGAACTGGCAAGCAAAAACATAACGTAGCTCAAATAACATTTTTCGAAGTCAAAAAGAAAAGCAATACATATTCAGTACTATTAAAATGGGAAAAAGTAACACTTTTACAACGGTAAATTCTGAAATGATAAAAATTACTGAAGTCTATAGCACAGTGAAAACTGAGCATCCACTGATAGATCATCATCCCACAGAGGGGGAGAGTGCAACAGCCAATTGAAAAAACCCTGGGGTTTTTCTTCTACTTCTTCTTTTCCCTCTTTTTTCAGGGTCCCTTTGAGGAATGCAGGCTCCTACAGAAATCCTAAAAGATGCTGGCTCCTAAATACTTCATTAGGGAGAGTATCACCAAATCCACTATAAACCTTTAAAAATAATACTTTTCTCATTTTGACCGGATTTGATTTTTAGGTTTTTACATTAAACGTCTGTGAAAATTCATATTTATCATTTAAACTGTTATCATCTCAATGACCTTAGTTCTGCTCTACTCCCCCCCCCTCCCTCCATCCCTACCACCAAAAAAAAGCTCAAACATATTTTACTTTGTATGTGTAAGCCACCATGTCTCCTTTTTCTGGAATCCTCCTCAGCATTTTCATCCTGAAAGATGTCATTAAATTATCATTAAGTCCAAAACTTTAAAAAATAACACAAATACAATGCCTGTCATGATAATTCCAACTCGAATGATTAAAAATTATAAATATTATAAAGGTTTTAAAAAACATAGTTGACTATCAAAGAAGCATGAATGACCAGCAATACCAAACACAATTACCTGATTTGTAGGGAAAAGTGACACATTTCTGTACATATATACAGAAATGTGTATTAAATTTGTAACAACAAAAAAGAAGATAATACACACATATTACACCTTAAACTCATAACCACCAGTATATATCTAGTTTAATTACATTTATTGACTGGCGACATTTAACCTGTTGTACTTAACTGACGGAGGATTGACAGTGTTTTAAAAGATGTTTAACTGGAACATACATCTCATATTTCAAAATGGAAGAAGTTGAAAAGATGGAAGTACTGGGACCCATGGCAGAAAATGTATCATTGTATGTACAGGACATTGGTATGACAAAATAAAAATTTGGTATGCACCAGGGGTGGGCAGAGGCAAACCACCACTACAATGGTATGGGAAAATAACACAAATAGAAATTCTGTGTAGCAAATGGCAAAATTCGATACACATTTTTCAGAAAATGAATTCTTATCAACCTATTGCAAGAGGTCCCACAAGAGTGACCGCCGGACCCTTCTGTTGATCTTCACCCAATGTAGTGAAAAAACAATTGCCCAATGTATAATTCTGGTCAAACTTGCCTAAGATAGTAAGATACAAGCCTGCTTCCACAGTTCAGTTTCTATGTCCCTTGAAACTCTGAAATAGCATGTCAATCAAATTCACATAAATGGATATAAGGGCAGCCCCATTATGTGTACCAGCTCTTTTTCAAGTTAATAGCCTTGTCTTTTAGGTAGTTGTAGTTATTGTAGTTTCTACCTCTTTTCAAATGCAGTCTAAAATATCCTCAAAATCAATAACGGTTAATAAAACGGTTTCCTTTCACCATCTGTTGTATTTGTCCAGGCATTAAGTTGGACTGCTTAGAACCTACATTAGCCTTCTAGCAAATTACACTCCCCATGCCTAATTCAATGATGTTACTGATCTGTCATGTTAACTTGAAGATCCTTAGCATTTACCTTCACAAAAAATGTCTATTCACCTTGTGGCCTACCATACAAATACGATTATGTTGGTTTTGGCAATGGAGATCACAAAATGTTTTTATGAGCATTCTTCTTCACAATACAAACTGTAAATGCCTTATTGCCTCAAGGTACTCATATTTACTAACTTCTTCCTGCCATTCTTCTGACAGTTTTTTCTTCACATTAAATTACCAGCTATCACTACATGTAAACCATACCACCTCCCATACCTCTTTTCAGCAACACATTTCACCACAAGCAATGAGAATGCATATTGATACTATTTCAGATTTGCCTCGTTAACAAATAAAGTACGGGTAGAAGACAAAGGAGGCTCCTAGTTTGCTGATAACATCTGTGGTTGTTTTAATTGTCACGGGGGTCACCATTATTTTCGTCAATATTGCTGCTTCACCGCGACGTTTCTGGAACATATGGCACTACTTAGAGCTCAGACTGATGCACGTTGTAAGTGGTGTAAAGAAGCGGGTTTCTAACAAAATTTTTGACTTTAATCCATGCCCACCTGTATGGGTGACAAGATACCAAGGTCACAATTAAGAATTATTTTACTCCTGATACAAACCAATGACTTTTTGTGAACACTGACTGGTCGAATTTTTTATTGTTGTCTGATTCTCTTAAAACGGGTGAGATTCTTTGTTCAAGAAGAAATTTAGCTAGATCAAGTTTCAAAAATGCTTGTGTGGAATCTGTTGGAATATCTGGAAATGGACCTTCGACTGCACCAATTCATTCTAAAATTAAAGGCAACAACCTCGATCACAGGAACGAGGTCTCGGGGAAACACTTCATTTGTACTGATAAGCCTTGTAAAGTTGCTTCGGTAGCATGGAGTCTATTGGAGTTTTTTCCAATGTTGCGTCAATTTTCTTGAACACTTCATTCTGTCATCTTTGGACAGCTTTAAAAAAAGCTTTTATGAATTACAAAGCTCTGAAAAAAAACTACTGTTAATGGAAATTCTTCAGTTGTTTGCTGGAACAACAGTCATTATACATTGAAGAAATAGAGGAAACAAGTGTGTGAACAACATCCTAGGCAAACAACGAAGGATTGTCCATGCCCAGAAGCATTCATTTTACACTGGTTTCTAAGTATTCCGAAAAATATGGAGAAAAGAAAAGAATGAACTACGTTGCTAAATAGCACCACTCCTATGGAATACTGTGTGGCATGCTCCAACTATTTTCGATGGGGAAAAAAAGAGAACCCCACACCAACCCTAAGTCTTGGATACCAGAAATATCTGCCCCAAGACGCAAGCTTCTCGTGGAAAATAATCACCCAACAGCATCGACTAGTCCCAAGACGGAACTTGCATGTGTTAAGTACGACTGTGCCGTGGTAAAAATGACCAGACATGACAGTATACGTCACAATATTTATTCGACCAATGGCAGCCTAGGGATACATCCTTTCTGTTGAATTGATTAGTGACGTATATCCATTTTGAAATCCTATTGTTTTCATAACCGGGGGTAGTATTTCTAATGATCGCCACTGATGTTTGGATAGGTCAAAACAAAAAACTAACCTGCAGATTTAAAGGACTCCTTCCAAAACAATAAAAACAAACAATCCTAGAACTGATGGAGAACATCTTCTCGTTCCGAATAAATTCTTACCTTGAAAGCTCGTTTTCTTGCAAGACTTTGAGGTCAACTTAAAGAGTTCAAGAGTAAATCAGTTCAAATGATGCTGCCCCCGTTTTTTTAACAGAAATATTACGATCTCGAGGCAGTGATGTAGCTGTCATTTCTGCCACGCTAGTTATTCCTGCCACACTACATACGACAATACATATTGCTCAGATCAAATTTGGCCACGCTGTTGTGGTCGCCGAGACAAAAAGAGGACCCAAAATATTTAAGGACCTGCAGCTATTAATAAATCTAAAAGGAGAAATTGTTCAATGGGATTGTTGTAAAAGTGGTTTACAACACTTTTTTACTTAATGTTATTTAATAAGGGTAATTATAGCATCCAGTCTGTAATATAATGTTAATCCTATCTTTAAAAACCAGGCCGTGACCGGATTTTTAAGGCCAAATGAACAGCCATCTTTTACAGGATAGAACATAGAATTTTATGGGTGACGTAATCATCTAATTCCAAAGTCTGAAAAAAATTATAAAAAGTAAATTTGCGTCCAAGATCGGCCAAGAGCCATGGTTCTGGCATTACGAAACTTTTTCAACCACTAAGCCAACCAGACCTAATCGACTTGCAAACAATTTTTCTTGTTATTGTGAAAGTTTTGGCTTGAAAATACTTCATTGATGGCTAACTATTTAATGAAAGTAATTGTGGCATCCAGTCTATAATATTATCTTATTATCTTAATGAATTTCCTGCGTGTTCCTGCTAGGTTTCATGTTACTAGGATGTTTCATTTGGTCAATGTTTTTAACTTTGTCGTCACCAACTATTTTCCAAGAACAAGAATAAGAATTTTTGAGGGGTCTCAGACGGTGCCCTTCACAGGGCCTTTCGTTTTGGCAGTGAGGAATTTCTTGGCCAGATGCCCTTCCTGACGCCAACCAATGGCTTTTTCTTTTGCAAAGTTTCAGATTCTTTTCGCCCGCTAGGGGAATAGAACCTAGAACCTCTTGATTACGGTGCAACTGCACTAACCATTAAACCATAGCTCCTTGAGAACAAGAACTCTCCACATTTTCAGTAAGCCATCCCTCAGCCAGTTGTAAGGTGTCATGAATGTAAGAACGTTTTGTCTAATATTCACTTGCAACTTCTTTTTCCACTTCTGCTGCTGCTGCTTTGATAACTTTCACCTTTTCGTATACAACAAAAAACACTGGCTATGAGCTCATGTTTTGAACCAGTAACTTACAACCCTCTAAAACGCAAAAGCTTCTTTAATTCTTTCACTTTTATCTTTAAAATAACATCGAAATCTATGACCTAAAGAATTTCTGTTACTTGAAAAAATAATATTAAAGCTTTGTATCTGATAGAAGCTATAAAAAAGGTGCTCCCTTGATGACAGAATAAAAAGCCAAGTCATAAATTTAAGCAAAATTGAAAAATGAATACACACCAATGAAACCCACACCACCAAAGCAACTAACAAGGCTATGAAAACAACAAAAAGCTAACAAACGACAGGGAAATGTTCCCCCACGAGTTCTCGTTCCAGCGATCCAGGCTGCAGTCTTTAAATTTTTTAATGTATTGGTGTATTGATGATGGCACTGTATTTCAAAGCTTTGTTGCTTTCTCCACCGATGAGCCATGTAGCAGTTAATGAGATGCCGGCTGTACAATGAAGAAGGATGACTTGCTTAGTTCGTCAAAGAACATCTGCAACAAATGCATATCCTATGATGGGTGGAGGATCGCTAGTGACAGTATGAGTTTTTGGCTACATGCTTATTCGGTTTGATTACCTTTCACATGTCTGTCAAGTTTAGGGTGGATATTTTACAAGCAGCAGATCCCGCGATGATTGGTGGAGGTTAACTGTCATTGGAGGAGTCATTAGTCTATATTTGGTTCTTATATTTTGATTTTGCTAGTATATTAAGTTTTAGATATTCTCTATTCCAGATTGTTATACTTAGAGCTCGTTACAAGTTTGCACTGGTATGATTGATAGTGTAAGGTGCTGCTTTTGATGAAGTGTTATGATAATTGTAGGTCGTGCCACCACTGACAATGATTTCAGATCAGGGAAGGTGATGCATGACTGTTGTAGGACTTTCACATCAATATTAAGTAACAATGCTTCCAGGAGGAACTATCTGTTGTCGTGAGTCAGTTGAAGCTCGGTTCCTCTTTATTGTGCTGGTGGTAATGTATGCACCGATTGTTGTTACAGTGGATTCCTTTATCATGTTTTTTTCAGCATCGGAATTAGTTTGCTTGGTGGTATGATGATGGGAACATGTACCAATGGAGAGTAACTATTTGATTTGAGCTCTTCTGTTTGTTGGTGTAATTATATTTAAATGGGTGGGTTAATGGGTGTCAGCATCTTTAATGTCAGCGTGGTAAGAATTAAGACCAGCAATGATTCAGGCTTTTCTGAGGAATTTTCAGTCAGCGTCTGTAAGTAAGTGTGGTGTATTTGAATTCATTTATTTTTTCATGGTTAAGAACCATACATGGCTAATGTCATTAGGTATATGGAAATGTGATATGTCAGTTAAAAAGGAAGAAAAAAAGAGAAAAAACCCTGTTCTGATATATTTCATACTTTACCAGTGCTAGAGAACATACGTTTAACAACCTTTCCCAAGCACAAAAAGAAGAACCCTTTTCTACAACAGCTGGTTGACAGTATCAAGAAGAGGAGAACATGGAACCCAAAATCTTCTGACAGTAAATTGGACACTAAAAACAACTGAAATAACCATAATTGGTGAGAAAAGTACTGCTCAAGGGGGAATGCATTATCCTTCTTACATCTTTGAAACACAATGCTATTCAGCTTGACTACAGACATATTCACCCTAAGCGATGTGGAATTGAGAGGCAAATCAGGCACCACCTCTTTTCTCACCATGTTTTGCTTAAGTGAAAATGTTTGTTGTGACCTGTCCTGTCTGCAATGTCTTCAGACATGGGACAAAACTAAATGGGCCATTGTCCAAACATAGTATTGTGGTAAAAGCCTTACACTGTGGTTTCCTACTGCTAAGCTAGTGTTATCACTAAGTGCACAGAAAGTCCTCTGCATATTGTAAGACTACTATAATCCAGATGAAAACCAATGCAAATGGCCAGTCCATCATTAACTTTCAAGGCCATAAAAGATTTTGTAGGCAAATGAGACACAATGCAGAGGACCCCACCTTTACATTCTGCTTTGCTCTTACATTCCTGACTTCATTGGCTTAGAGTGTTTTAATAAAGGGCAGATGGTTTGGGAAATTTTGGATGCAAGGGCTCAAGATTATAATTTGGTTTCATTCTGTTGTTTCGCAAGGTTTGGTATATCTTTGTTGATAAGATGCACCCTGAGTAAAACAACTGGATTTTAGGCTTCTTGTCTTCTGTTGGTAATCCTCCATGATGGGTAAGACCACCGGTGGTGTGGTCAAGGCTATCTTCAATGAAAACAATAAGACCTTCATACAGATCTTCTGAATGTTCATCTGTTTTGAGTTGGATGTTGAGTGCTCAAGAAAGTGGGCACCAGTATATTGAAAGCATGAGTACAGATGGCCTTCCATATGTTGTCAATGGATGTCAAATTTTAGTGGTAATATTTTGAGATGATACTGTGGTGAAATTAACAGTCTCATCCAGCATGAATTCAAAGTGAGCACCTTTCTGTACAGCAGCACAATGGTTGACAGCACCAGCCAGATCAAGTGTGAAACCTTGGAGAGGTGTGGCTCTTGTTTTATATTTCAAGCAATTTAATTGGCCACGAATTATGTGAAGCCTGGGGAAATTTATTTCCTGGGGAAAACATTTTGGTGTGAAAATTGTCAGGCTGTATAACTTCGGATAGATGAAGATGCAGCTCCTGTTCTGCCTGCAGAGTTTCATATCCACATTGTTACCATATAAATACAGACAGGGAGACCAAAAAAATTACACATGTTTAAGTTAAGAAGGCAATTGGGGAAAGAAGTCCATTTCTTACTACAAAATCAAACTTTGCACAAATCACAGAGGATCATTTGTGCAACAATTGCATTAAAATGTCTGTGGTATGTAGCAAAAGCAAACATGGATAACAAATTGGGACAAAACAGACCATCATACAGTGTCCCTGCTAAGACTGCTGCAGCCAAACTAATTGTGTCAAACTGTGAAAGCATCTGCACCTTTATGGTGCAGCATGGACCATATCAAGGAGACAGAGTGTTAGAGATTGTGCAGCCCAGTGACACCAGTCCCTCAGCACAGCGTTTATTGTGTTACCTTTTTAACACGCAGCAGAGTTATAGCTTCAGACGATAAGTTGCCGTCTATCGATAAACTGATGACTGCTTATTTACAAACTAAAGAACTTTGGGGCCTAGTAGATGGATCTGTTGTTCGCCCTGGAAATGATAGTGAAAATGAAGAGACGTTGACTCCATTTATAGTGCGTGAGGCAAGGGTCAACTCAATTTTAGTACAAAAAAGAAGTCAGATCAGACTGTGGATGCATATTTTAAGGATTTACAGGACATAACTGAGCGATTAGCTGCAATAGATTCTGCAGTTGCTCCAGATTTTCAAATCGCTGTTCTTCTTCGTGGGTTACCGCCTGAATACGAAAATTTACATATTGCTTACGTGGCAAAAGGTGAAGTCACACTGTCAGAGTTGCGGGAAGGACCACGAACAGAGGAATGAAGAGTAATGGACAAAAAGAGTTCATCGTCAAGTTCGTCAGTGATGTATGCTGCAAATCGCAATATTTCAAAACATAGTCGTGAAAAAGCTTTTTCTGGTCCTTGTTACAATTATGGAGAGGAAGGCCACTTCGAACGTGATTGTCCGCACAAGTATAATGGTGCAAGTCAGTTTACTAGACGTGGAAGTAACAGGAAGAGCAATTCAAGTGACAAGCAGACTGAATCCAGGAGGAAATATCATGCAAAAATGGCTTTTGAAGAAGACAAGGATGAGTATGAAGAAGACGCAGGTTTATTTACTGTTGTTTATCATGGAGGTTTACAGCGGCGTAATCAATGGATTATTGATAGTGGTGCTAGTGCACACATGACTTACAATTTTGATACTTTTAGTAGTTATGAACAGTTTACGTCCCCAGAGCCTGTAGTTTTAGGAGATGGGAATAACTGTTTTGCAATAGGGTCTGAGGCAGTTATTCTTAATGTTTACGCTAATGGTAGAAATTCTAGCGAACTTATTTTGACAAATGTGCTGTTTGTACCTAAGTTAAATAATTTTTTTTTCAGTTAGCGCAGTGACAGTACAGTGCAATTCGCTTGTATTTGGGAGCTCGTGTTGCTGGTTGTATAATCGAAAGAAAGAGCTTGTTGCTAAAGGAGAATCGAAAAGCAATATGTTCATTCTTCGTGCAGATCCGCAGATCAACGTCGAAAAGCAAGCAATTAAACACAGCACGCACAGCCAGCAGTGAGGACGAGTTGACAGCAACAATGGGTTTATGGCATAGAAGATTAGGACATTGTGGTGCGGGGCAATTTAGTACATGCAGTGAGAAAAGGCCTAATTCGAGGAGTTAATTTATCCAAGTGTGGTAGATTTCATATGTTATTTTGTGAAGGTTGCGCGCAAGCTAAGCAAACTAGAAAAGCCTTTAAACCCATTAGTGAGGTACATACAAATGATATTTTGGAACTTGTGCACAGTGATGTGTGTGGACAGATGTCAAAAGCATCTTATGGCGGTGCAAAGTATTTTGTAACCTTCATTGACGATTATAACAGGATATGTTGCGTCTATTTCATGCGTACAAAGGATGAAGTTTTTTCAAAATTTAAGGAGTATGAAGCAGAAGTCGCAAATCAAACAGAGGAAAGGATCAAAGTACTACGTACAAATAATGGTGGAGGATATACGTCTAAGCAGTTTGAAGACTATTTAAAGGTGAAAGGAATTGTGCATCAAAAAAGTGTACCACATTCTCCCCAACAAAATGGCGTCGCAGAGAGACTTAACCGTACCATTAATGAAATTGCTCTTGCCCAAATTGTACAGGCAAATGTACCACGTAACTTATGGGCTGAATCAGTGGGAGCTGCAGTTTATATTCGCAATAGTATGCCAATGACTACAATAGGCGTTACCCCCTATCAAAGATTTTTCGGTCGAAAGCCAAGAGTAGACCATATACGTGTTTTTATTTGCTATGGTTACGCATTGTTACCAGAAGCAGAGCGCAGGAAGTTTATGCCAAAAGCTGATAAATTACAATTGGTTGGTCATGGACCAAATTCTACTGGCTACAGATTATTTGATGAGCAAAACCGAAAGCGTATTATTCGACGTGGTGTTCAATTTAATGAGAATGACTTTGGAAGAGAAACAGTACTTGATCGCGATCCTTTTCCAACACCAGTTCAAAAAAGTTCTTCGTCAAACCATGAACAAATTGAAAGTCAGAATCTACAGCCAGCTGATATTTCTGAACCAGCACCTGTAATTCGAAGATCATTGCGTAAAAGGAAAGAACCAAATCGCTTAGATTACTGGGTTCACGGTGATGGACTAGATGTCATAGAATTTGGTGAAATTGATCTTGCAGTAGCACAGCCAAAGAGATGCCATTATTTATTTCATATCAGTCAGGGTGAGCCTAGGGCAATTGATGAAGCTGTGTCAAGTAAAGAAAGTGAGAAATGGCAAGAATCTGCAGACAAAGAGTACAATTCGCTGGTCAATGTGAATACATTGGAACTTGGACAGCTGCAAGAAGGTGGTAAACCGATAGGCTGTCGATGGGTATTCAAACGTAAATACAAGGAGGATGGATCTGAGAGATATAAAGCAAGACTTGTTGCAAAGGGATATTCTCAGAGATATGGCGTTGATTATCATGAGACATTTCCTCCAGTAGCAAGATTCGATACTTTACGTACACAGCTGTCTTTTTCAGTACAGAATGATTTACTAATTGATCAAATGGATGTCACAACAGCATTTTTAAATGGTTTTTAGGATAGGAAATTTATATGGAACAAACCCCCGGTTTTGAAGAAAAAGGCAAAGAAAATTTGGTGTGTAAATTGAAACGTTCATTGTATGGACTCAAGCAAAGTCCACGTTGCTGGAATCAAAGATCTACAACGTATTTACAAGGCTTAGGTTTCGAAAGATGTTAAAGTGACTATTGTGTTTTTGTTTAAAAAACCCCTCTGATTTTAATAACAGTCTATCTCGATGACTTAGTGTTAATGACAGAAAATTAATTACAGATGCATCAGTTAGTCTGATTTGATTAAAGAATTTAAAATGATTGATATGGAACCATTACATTATATTCTTGGTGTAGCAATTAAACAAACTGAAGACGGAATTCATTTTGAACAAGAAGCATACATCAATATGTTGCAAAAGTTCAAATTGGAAGATGCAAAGACAGTTGCTTTGCCTGCTGATCTAAATATTGTTTTGTGTAAAAATGATGGGTCTGAAAGCGTTGATCAAAAGAACTATCAGTCAATGATTGGAAGTTTACTTTATGCTGTATTAGCAACCAAACCAGACATTCAATTTGCAGTGGGATCTTGTTCTCGTTATAATTCGTGCCCCACCCAAACGCACCTTACAGCTGCAAAAGGAATTGTTCGCTATCTAAATGGTATAAAAACAAAAGGTTTGTTTTACAAGCGTGGATCAAATGAGCTTTTAGGTTATGCATATGCAGATTTTGTTAGAGATATTGATAACAGAATCTCTACATCAGGACACGTGTTTGTGTTAAGCGGAGCTCCAATAAGTTGGTTCAGTGGTAAACAAAGGACAGTCAGTCTATCTACAGCAAATGCAGAGTATATTGCATTGAGTGAAGCTGCAAGAGAAGGTTTATTTTTCAAGCAAATGTTTGGCGAAATCGGAGTAGAGAAAGGCACTGTGCTGATAATGCAAGATAATCAAGCTACTATTGCAATGACAATAAACCCAGTGCACCATAAGAGATCAAAGTACATTGACATTAAATATCACTTTGTAAGGAATGTAGTAGCAAGGAAAAACATGAAATTGCAATACTGTGACTCAAAGTCAATAATAGCTGATATACTAACAAAGCCGTTGCCTAGAGACTATTTTTAGCGCCTGTCAGAAAGTATGGGACTGGTGCCTCAGGTCGGAGTGGGAAAATGTTAGAGATTGTGCAGCCCAGTGACACCAGTGCCTCAGTACAGCCGTTGCCCATGTCTGTCCTGGCAACCACTATAGCCTATTTTTGTCTTTTGTTTTGGATTTAGTTAGCTTGATCTGCACGAGCTATGTACAAGTTATGCTGTTACCAATGATTACAATTTATGCAAATCATATCGTGTCGTATCTGTTTACATGTTTCTCGCTGCTAATACTTTATCACAACACAGAGCTCCGTTCAGCATCTTGCAAATGAACATTGAAGGCTACACCAACTTCAAATCATCTGTGCTAGAGCAACTCACAGAAACCTACACGCCCCTAGTTGTCATGCTACAGGAGACTCATTGTGACAATCTCAAGTAACTGAAGCTCAGAGGCTATACCCTTGTAGGCTCACACTAGGCAAAATCTATGCACTTGCTACGTTTTTCCACTTGGACATCCAAACAGAAAACTCTACACTATCTCCTGCTAACCATACTCTTATCAATGTGTACAAGTCCCAAATGAGAAGCTCAACCCCATGGAACTCCCACCACCAACATCTCCAGCTGTGTAGACAGGCAATTTTAATTCACACCACATTGATTGGGGGTACGGCGTATGTAACAGAGATAGTATTCAGCTTGATCAATGGGCTTTGCTGAAAGACCTTACACTCAGCTTCGGAGCTGAAAACATATTTGGCCATGCTAAAAAGAGAACTGTGGGAAGAGACCACCAGAGAAACAGACTTCACCCACTCAAGCAGAAAAGCATGGTCCACAGTCAAACATCTGTGCAGAGAAAGGAAACCAAAACACCCATATCAAGTTAGTGCCAATCCCATTGCTTCAACACTAGTTAGCAACAGCAAATATGCTCAAGCAGACAAAGCAGCATAATGGAAGATCGCCCACGAGACAACTACACTCAAAAGAAGTCCCTTTTTCAACCTTGGACTGACCCAACCCTTTAAGGATGATGAGACAAGATCAGGAATAACAAAATTATGGTTTGGATAACATCTATCTTTAATTCTTGAAAAACATAAGTATGGAGTGCCTTAACTGGCAGAAAAAATTGCCAATACCTGCATATTAAAAAATAACAAACGAAGACATGAAAAAAGGCTCACATCATAGCTATCCCCAAACTAGGAAAGGACCCAAAAGAGGCAGCAAGCCAGAGGCCCATATCCCTCTTCTTGGTCACACACAAACTTATGGAAAGACTCATCCTTAACTGAATCAGCCCAATTGTGGCCCCCCGGCTACCCAAGACTCAAGCTGATCCAAATATGCCTGGTAGAGCCAGGCTCATCAAAGGAAGAAGACAGCTGGTTTCGGAGCAAAAAAATGTACAAATGACCAGGTGAAAAAGATGACTCAGCAAATAGAAGAAAGCTTTTCACAAAGAAAGAAAATTGGTGTTGTGCTAACTGACTTAATTGCAGCCTGTGACACAGTCTGGTTATGCAGACTCAAAAACAAACTGCCAAATTTTTCTGGACTGAGAGTTAGTTGAGTTCATTTGTATCCTGGTGAAAAATGGGTCATTTGTGCTGACAAAACCAAACAGAGAACAAAGCCAGACAAGATGACTGAGAAGCAGTGTTCCACAGGGCAGCATACTAGCTCCTGACCTCTTAATTATTTACATAGTGGCCACTCCACTCACAACCTCCACTCAGTATACCTATGCTGATGACCTAACACTGGCCTACACTGCCCAAACAAAGTTGAAATTGAGCACACAATGTCTAAGGATATTACTAAGGTTTTGCAATATTTCCATCAATGATGATTACATTCAAGCCCAGCAAAAACTACAGCTTCATTTTTCCATCTCAACAACAACATGCTAACAGTAAACTAGTGGTAAAAATTGAGGACACCAACACCTTCCCATACACCTCCACACCTACATATCTTGATGTAACTCTAGATTGTAGTCTAACCTATAAACAACACCTTCAAAAAGTGGTCAAAAACGTTAATGCAAGGGTCAAAAAGGCCAGTTGGAACTACATGGGGAGCCAACCAGATGACTCTGCAGACCACAGCCAAGGCTTTAGTATTTCTGCCTGCTGAATATTGCTGCCAGGTCTGGAGCAAGAGTGCTCATGTGAAACACATTGACACCATGTTGAATTCCTGTCTGAGGCAAGTCACTGATTGTGTCTCTTATATACCAAACTGCATGCTACCATGGCTCATGGGCATAGATCCATCAACCCTCTACCAGGAAAAGATCACAATCAATGTTGCAAAGAAAGCAGTCAACTTTGAAGACCATATGCATAATGAAACCATCAATGAGACCTAAAAAGAAAGTACCTAACCACCTCAAGTCAAAGAGACCTTTCAGGACCATGGCCTGAAACCTAATTCAAAAGCTGGATGACTCTTCAACTGCAGAATGGTTAGAGGAACAGGTGAGAACTACCTAGGAGAAGTGCTACAGGTTACAAGGATTCCTTCCTGAAGCAAACACCACCTGTTGGAGAAGACCTCCCATGCATCATGCTTTGCACGCTTAACCATTTCTATAGTGGAGCTAGAAAATTTAGAGAGATTCTTCACTAGATAAGACAAACAGATTAACCCTACTGCCATCAATGTCACAATGAGACAGAAACAGCTGACCACCTCCTGCAATGTGCCAGTTTCATGGACAGTGACCACATTGTGTTGGAAGAGGAATTAAGATGCTGATGGAAATGGATATGTAACAAAACTATTTCATCTTTATCTACCAGTACATTCCTGTCATTAGACAAGCAATATCTTAAACTCTGCTAATAGGCCTGGGGATGTTGAAAATTACTTACTTACTTACTTAAGCCCATAACCCACAGATGAGCATAGGCCATCAACGAAAGTTTGCCACAGCACTCTGTTTTGGGCTTCTCTTGCTACTTCAGTCCAGTTTGTTCCCTGCCGTCTCAGTTCTGCCTCGGTATCTCGCCTCCAGCTGTTATCCAGTCACCCTCTATTCCTTTTTCCCTGTGGGTTCCAGGTTAAGACCTGTCATGTGATGCTGGATGATGGTTTTCTCAAGGTGTGCCCTATCCACCCCCACTTTATTTTAAGGATTTGCCTGACTTCTGTTTCTTGTCCTGCTCTTTCCCTAAGCCTTCATTCCTGATTTTATCTGTCCAGCATATTTTGTATATTCTTCTCAAACATGTGTTGAGAAATGTCTGTATCTTCTGCAGAATTGCCTTTGTTGTGCACCATGTCTTGCAGCCATATAGTAGAAC
The DNA here is from genome assembly GCA_003991215.1 of Morbakka virulenta. Classification (NCBI taxonomy): domain Eukaryota; kingdom Metazoa; phylum Cnidaria; class Cubozoa; order Carybdeida; family Carukiidae; genus Morbakka; species Morbakka virulenta. The sequence goes on from RDPX01000027.1 coordinate 467,751, forward strand.
TAACTTCAGGTTCGAATTGAAGATGCAAATCTTGGTTTTCGTGCTAATTTCTTTTGAAGACCATATGTTTTTCAGCATGATGAAGGCCTTTCTTGCCTTGCCAACTCTGGCAGTGGCATCCTGGTCTGTGCCTCCACCTTAGTCCACTATGCTTCCTAAGTATACAAAGGACTCAACCTCCCATATGGGCTCTCCTGCTATTGTGACTGGGGTGTTGTTGTCGGTGTTGATCTTTATTAATTCAGTTTTCTTCTTGTTGATGTTGAACCCTATCTTAGCTGATGTGGTCTCAAGGCAGGTGGTCTTGTCCTGCATTTGTTTTTGGTTGTGTGACAGGAGTGTCCAATTGTCAGCAAAGTCAAGGTCTTCTAACTGGGTCCAGGGTGTCCACTGTATCCCGTTTTTCTTTCCTGTTGTTGTGGTCTTCATTATNTGTGCCTCCACGTTAGTCCACTATGCTTCCTAAGTATACAAAGGACTCAACCTCCCATATGGGCTCTCCTGCTATTGTGACTGGGGTGTTGTTGTCGGTGTTGATCTTTATTAATTCAGTTTTCTTCTTGTTGATGTTGAACCCTATCTTAGCTGATGTGGTCTCAAGGCAGGTGGTCTTGTCCTGCATTTGTTTTTGGTTGTGTGACAGGAGTGTCAGATTGTCAGCATAGTCAAGGTCTTCTAACTGGGTCCAGGGTGTCCACTGTATCCCGTTTTTCTTTCCTGTTGTTGTGGTCTTCATTATCCAGCTGATGACTAGCAGGAAGAGGAATGGCAACAGCATGCAACTTTGCCTGACTCCAGTTTTCACCTCGAAGCTGGCTGATAGCTGTCCTGCATGTATGATCCTGCAACTCATGTCTTCTTAGATGCACTGGATCAGTGAAATGATTTTCTCTGGAACTCCGTAGTGTCTTTGTTATATCTTTAATAGGGTTCGTAATAAATACTCAGACAAGGACTCCAAAACGTGATTAGCAAGTGAATGCCATACTGATAAATCTGTATATTCAAACTGCACATGCGTACATAATAAAACAGTACAATAACAAACAACGATATCAAAATACTACAGCCTTAGCAACTTCCAGAGTGTCTCTCTGTCCACACTGTTGAACGCCTTCTTGTAGTCTATGAAGTTTATGTACAGAGGTGAATTCCATTCTAGTGAGTGTTCTACTATGATACGTAGACTAGCGATCTGGTCCACACAAGATCTATTCTCACGATGGCCTGCTTGTTGGTCTCTGAGCTTAACATCTAGCACCTTTTTCATTCTCACTAATAAGACTCTGTTGAGAGCCTTCCCTGGCACTGAGAGGAGCATGATACCAAGATAATTGTTAATTTATCCATCCTAATCCCGGTTGAATTGAATTACCCAATAATTGTTGGTCAGGCTGACTTTGAAGGCTTCTCAAGTGTCCTGACTTCTGAACAATCCCACATTATATTTTATTCATGTGTTACTTTTCATTTTGTGTTTCTTCAGATGTAGTCTCAATGTTGTTACCAAGAGATGATGGTCTCTTGGTAACACCCATACATCTTGCATTGTTCTTCTAAATTTCTGGCTTATGCAGATATGGTCTATCTGATTTTCACTCTCATGATCCAGTGAGACCCAAGTGGCTTTGTGGATGTGTTTGTGTGGAATATACTTCCTCCTATTACCAGCTGATTCAATGCACAGTGGTCTGCAAATCTCTCTCCATTTTCATTCATCCGTCCTAATCCCTGTGTCCCCATAGTTCTCACATACCCAGTGTTGTCAGATCCTATCTTGGCATTGAGATCCCCCATCAGGACTGTTATGTCCTTGCCTCTTTTCTTGTCTATCACTGCCTGTAACTCATAGTAAAACTCATCTTTCTGGTCCTCTTCCTCACCATTTGTTGGACCATAACGTTGTATTATGTTCAGTCTGATTTTTTTTTCTTGGTGGTAAATAGGGCTATAATGATACAGGAGTTTATAGGTTCCCATCCGATGAGAGCACGCTGTGGCTCCTGTGCCAGGATCAGGGCCACACCTTCATTGTGTGGGGCTCCTTCCACTGTGTTCCCGACTACAGTATCTGCTCTCCAGATATGTCTCAGCTGTCCTGCCTGTAGCCACCTTGTTTCACTCGAACCCAATACTTCGATGTTATACTTTTTCATTTCTCTTGCTACCTGAAAAAGACCTTCCTGTTTTGTACATAGTCCTGATGTTCCACGTTGCTATTCTAATTTTTGCCTTTGGTGTTAGAAGGGGAATCGGCCTCACAGCTTCCTCCTGGCTTTCACTGTGATGCATCATGTGTCTCTGAAATCGAGTCCCTTCTTCTCTTTGGCAAATGTGTTGGTTTGTTTTCATCGATACTTCTGTAGCTTAGGTGATTTTTATGGGGTGGGGGTGCTGACCCCATGCCCAACCTTCCTCCTTTATCCAGGCTTAGGACTGGTTGTGTTATCCAAAAATATCACAGGCGGAGTTATGTTGAAAAACAGCAGCTTTTAATTATTGGTCAGCCACTGTAGGATTCACAGGCATTTATGATACATAAGATACTATAACATATCAGGCATTACATCTAAATTGGGCATGACTTGTATTCTGAGAAGAGAATGTCACCTCTTTTAGATTAAGACATTTAAACCTATTATCTGTTACCTATCCACTTAATGTGTCAAGGCATATAAGATCTACACAGACCATGCAACATTACTTCACTTCTACTTATTTTACTTCTTTAAAAAATCAGAAAATTTACACTTACAGAACCATTTTTCCTTTAATATTTTTGTTAATAAAGCCATAAAGTCATTTGAAGTAAAATTTTAAATCAAACCAAAGCATTTATCAAGTTATGGATCTTACCAAATGAGGCTTTGACATCTTTGAGGTATCTAAAAAGAAAACATAGCTGCCATAAAAAAGTGATATATCCATCATCCCCTACCACAGTTGGCAAAAAGAACAAGATATAGCTATAAAAATACTCCACAGTGTTGACAAAAAAACTAATCATTATCAAGATAATCAACAAAGTACAATGAAGAATACTTGGACAGTAACTGTCATCTATAGCTTGGTTGAGTATGTATACATAAATATATGCATTTGCTAAAAAACACCAATTATTTATTAGAAGCTGGTATAAATAGCCAATTAGCCAGTTGGGAATTTTTCCAAAATGCTACATTTCAAAAATTAACATTAATGCTTCTTAACTTTGCTGAATATATTGGTAATTCTGTCAATCTACTGATATGAATTGATTGAATGGTTTTCAGCTGGGCTCAAATAGTTGTGTCACATTTATTGTTTTTTACAAACCTTAACTACTTTTTCCTTTCTTTTATATGCATTAATAATAAGACTTGTCATCACTTCATTTGTTGTAATTTGAAATGTAATATGAATCTGTGTACACTTAGCTGAGTATTGTCAAATTCAACTAAGCTCCATCTTTGCAAATAAACACCTATGAGTAAGTTCTTGAAATATATTATTGTCCTGATCTAATAAACTATGAACTCTCTTTTATCAAGACTATTTTAATTTAGGGCTTTCTGCTGGTCTTACAACAGGATCCAATGCAGCTTTTATTCTCTCTTGCTGATTATTTGCAGACCCTTTTCTTTCATCCCTACAAGTTTGATTCCTGCAGATCACACAGCTGCTGTCACTTTATTTCTCAGGGAGCCTGATGTAAATTGCTCTTCCTCTTCTGACAAATGATACATTATTACATCTTATCTCAATACTTCTAGGCTATTGCCTGTATTTGTACCCTACTAATAATTCACTTTTATTGTACTGATAAGGCACTACGTGTATTCATCTGGGCCAATATTTCAGCCCTCACTACACAATATCTTTAATTGTAAGCAATTAGTAGCCACCAGCTTTTAAAAGACAAAATTGTTTTCCTTTTGTTAAAACTATGTATGGCATCATATCTTCCATATGTATCCCAACAGATATACTGATCTGCCAACCAAATTCTAAACTCATTTTAGAAAAGCAAGAAGTTTATCATCCTGCATTTGTAAGTTGTCCAGGTGGTTTCTGTGATTCTGATATAGGTCTATTAAAGTAGGTCTCAAAAGCCTATTTGACTTAACTTTTTANTACATAGTCCTGATTTTCCACGTTGCTATTCTAATTTTTGCCTTTGGTGTTAGAAGGGGAATCGGCCTCACAGCTTCCTCTTGGCTTTCACTGTGATGCATCATGTGTCTCTGAAATTGAGTCCCTTCTTCTCTTTGGCAAATGTGTTGGTTTGTTTTCATCGATACTTCTGTAGCTTAGGTGGTTTTTATGGGGTGGGGGTGCTGACCCCATGCCCAACCTTCCTCCTTTATCCAGGCTTAGGACCGGCTGTGTTATCCAAAAATATCACAGGCGGAGTTGGTCAGCCACTGTAGGATTCACAGGCATTTATGATACATAAGATACTATAACATATCAGGCATTGCATCTAAATTGGGCATGACTTGTATTCTGAGAACAGAATGTCACCTCTTTTAGATTAGGACATTTAAACCTATTATCTGTTACCTATCCACTTAATGTGTCAAGGCATATAAGATCTACACAGACCATGCAACATTACTTCACTTCTACTTATTTTACTTCTTTAAAAAATCAGAAAATTTACACTTACAGAACCATTTTTCCTTTAATATTTTTGTTAATAAAGCCATAAAGTCATTTGAAGTAAAATTTTAAATCAAACCAAAGCATTTATCAAGTTATGGATCTTACCAAATGAGGCTTTGACATCTTTGAGGTATCTAAAAAGAAAACATAGCTGCCATAAAAAAGTGATATATCCATCATCCCCTACCACAGTTGGCAAAAAGAACAAGATATAGCTATAAAAATACTCCACAGTGTTGACAAAAAAACTAATCATTATCAAGATAATCAACAAAGTACAATGAAGAATACTTGGACAGTAACTGTCATCTATAGCTTGGTTGAGTATGTATACATAAATATATGCATTTGCTAAAAAACACCAATTATTTATTAGAAGCTGGTATAAATAGCCAATTAGCCAGTTGGGAATTTTTCCAAAATGCTACATTTCAAAAATTAACATTAATGCTTCTTAACTTTGCTGAATATATTGGTAATTCTGTCAATCTACTGATATGAATTGATTGAATGGTTTTCAGCTGGGCTCAAATAGTTGTGTCACATTTATTGTTTTTTACAAACCTTAACTACTTTTTCCTTTCTTTTATATGCATTAATAATAAGACTTGTCATCACTTCATTTGTTGTAATTTGAAATGTAATATGAATCTGTGTACACTTAGCTGAGTATTGTCAAATTCAACTAAGCTCCATCTTTGCAAATAAACACCTATGAGTAAGTTCTTGAAATATATTATTGTCCTGGTATAATAAACTATGAACTCTCTTTTATCAAGACTATTTTAATTTAGGGCTTTCTGCTGGTCTTACAACAGGATCCAATGCAGCTTTTATTCTCTCTTGCTGATTATTTGCAGACCCTTTTCTTTCATCCCTACAAGTTTGATTCCTGCAGATCACACAGCTGCTGTCACTTTATTTCTCAGGGAGCCTGATGTAAATTGCTCTTCCTCTTCTGACAAATGATACACTATTACATCTTATCTCAATACTTCTAGGCTATTGCCTGTATTTGTACCCTACTAATAATTCACTTTTATTGTACTGATAAGGCACTACATGTATTCATCTGGGCCAATATTTGAGCCCTCACTACACAATATCTTTAATTGTAAGCAATTAGTAGCCACCAGCTTTTAAAAGACAAAATTGTTTTCCTTTTGTTAAAACTAAGTATGGCATCATATCTTCCATATGTATCCCAACAGATATACTGATCTGCCAACCAAATTCTAAACTCATTTTAGAAAAGCAAGAAGTTTATCATCCTGCATTTGTAAGTTGTCCAGGTGGTTTCTGTGATTCTGATCTAGGTCTATTAAAGTAGGTCTCAAAAGCCTATTTGACTTAACTTTTTAGCCATTTACATTTCATCCATGGTTCTTTTAGGTTACATAGTATATTATATGAAAAACTTTGCTTAAAGGCAAACAGTCTTGTTTATTGGCACATTTAATTGGCAGTTTCAAATTCAAATTTGAGAAAAGAAAGTTTCTGGTTATGGTATAGCATATTCTTTGTTCTGAAGTCTATGATACCTAATTCACAGGCACTCCAGAATTTCCAGCAGGCTTTCTAAATGTGAACCAATTTCTTTCATGGCTTTCATGGACCCTAATGAAACTTTCACTTTTCTATCTGTTCATGACTGGACTGCCAGGTGATATTTTTATGTTGTCAGAACCCTTGACTTTGGTACTTTAATCTAAGGCTAGTATGTACGACTACTGTATTTTTCTTCTGTATTTTACGGTCAATATGGCAATACAGCATCATTTATATATCACATTTACATCAAGATATGATCTGATAATCTATAAGAATATTGCATTTGTTAACTAAATGTGCACTTTTGCTTGAATGCTTAAGCAAACTATGATTTATATCAAAAGTTTTGGTTGAATTCACTCTTTCCAAATCTTATAATAACATTATATGATTTGGAAAGTGTGACTTCTTAGTTTGTGACATTAAGCAGAAATTAAAAGATATTATACCAGAATATGCTACTGACCCACTGGTGCGGCAAAAAATATCAATTTTGTTAATTAGATGCACCTTTGACAAGTTACTTTGTTTGATATCTTAAAATTCTTAGTTTGTTGAAAAGTGTTTATTTATCTACGCCGCATTCCTGACGCAGTTGACATGGTGAACCCATGTGTTGACAGGGTTGTCAGTCTGCTAAAAACAGGGTTAGGCTGGCCTGTGACTGGGATTTAAATGTTGATACGTATTGGACACTTAAAATTTAACTTACACAATTTTTTTTCACAAATAATAATAATCATTCCGACAATACCTTTAGATTTTGGAGGTTAAGACTTAAACTTTACACAAAAATTTTAACTTATTCAAAATTAAAACTTGTTCTATAATCATGCTATGAGATTGGTATTAATGTTTACCAAATTTTGGCATTTGTAGACAAAGTTCCATGAAAAATGACCTGGATTTTGCGATGAATAGTCGAGTTGAAGATATGCATTTCCCTAAAAAGGTAATATATCTAACTTTTATTTATGTGAGCTTTGTTAATATATTAGGAAATTAGAATTTTTCAAAAAATCAAGATAAGTTATTGTTTAAAGTAGTAAAGTGTTCCTGTGCAAAGTTAAGAAAAAACCTTACACCTTGTCATTTACACCCTACCATATCAATGGAGACATTATGATGTATGCCTTTTGGTAGCCAAGTAATAGGGGTAAAAAGCTAAAAGAACACTTACCTAGGAAGTTACAAGGAATTTAAGCTTGTATTGATGCCCGTTCTGTGACTGCTTGTAAAACTGAGTTAATGGGTTAGTTTGGCTTATACTGTGTACTGCCATATTTGCTGATATTCATCTTTCCCGCCAGCAAAACCTCGATTTGGTGAACTACAGGCGTCATTTGAGAGGCCCCAGCCTTGTTTGATCTGGTGCACAGAAATAACAGACCCTGAGCTGGTAAGGTGAAACCTACTCTTTCTGTGAAAATTAGGGACACAAGGATTACTTGAAAGCTTATGGCGAGTACATTCAAAATCAAAGCTGTTTGCACCCTGGCCATTGGGTCATTTAAGAATTATGATGTGATGTCTGATGATGTTTTGAAAGATGAATTTACGAAACTGTACAGTGTCAGTGTAGATATTTAGCTTGCAAGACCAGTTATTAACAACTATTTCTGGGGTTTTTTTACTTAAATGGTTAACGAAGTGTCTATTTTACCGGGAAAACCGGTAAAATAAA
>RDPX01000027.1:476461-513851 GCA_003991215.1 Morbakka virulenta
TATTTTTCGTCAAAAATTAATAGACATTTTGAAAGAAATTCTCCAAGATGATGAACTTCGTATACTTCATTTACTGCTTAGCAACACAACACTTGAAATCAGAATGAAAGGAGCTAAATCAATACCCTTCACGTCCAATATAGGCTCACCGCAAGGTGATGCCATCAGTGGCTCACTATTTACTGTTTACTTTGAACACTTTTAAAAATTATTCAGAAGTGAACTTAATAACATTCCGATAGACATTACAAAAATTAACCAAAAATGGCTTGAACAAAGACGATCAGCCCTACCAAAAGCACTCACATACGCAGACGATTGCGATTTTCTTACAGAAAGTGTTGATTTAAAAGAAACAATTGAAAATACTGTGCATGAAACTTTGAAAGAAGGAAACTTACTCGTAAACACTGATAAAACAGAAATTACAGTTTTGAAACGCAATAATGATTGTGAGGAAGCATGGAGAAATACGAAAAAATTAGGAACATTGCTAGGAGACAAAGAAGACATTATAGCAAGAAAACATAAAGCTACAAATGCATTGTCTAAAATGAAACATATCTGGTTGAATAAAAGGCATGTTAGTATAAATCGAAAAATAAAGTTATACAATATGCTTGTAAAAAGTATAATGCTTTACAATTGTTCTACATGGGGCTTACCCAACCAGATGAAAATGAACTCAATTCATTCCACAGACGACAATTACGTGACGTTATTGGTGTAAGATGGCCTCATCGAATACGTTGCAAAAATCCTTATAAAACAACTAGTACAGAACCAATTTCAATTGAGATAACCAAGCGAAGATGGAATCTATTTGGTCACATCCTCAGAATGTCTTCAGATGTCCCAGCACGCAAGGCGATGAAATTCTTTTTTGAAACCAGAAGTAACAAAAAATTCAGAGGACGTAAAAGAGCTACACTTTACACAACTATTAAACGTGACATAAACAAAACTAAACAGAAATTTCCAAACTTTGTGATTAATAAACTGAAAACTGAAATCGACCTACACAACATTGGCTCGAAAGCAAGAAATGGAAGACATTGGAAAATCATCACAGATCAAGTAGTAGAAGCGGCTTATTCCGATACAGCATCGTATGACCCAGCTGCTGAGCAAGGAGAAATCGTGTTGCTGTAAAGGAGAACAAGCTAATTAATTGAGCAATTTTGCAAGCTCGTTTGAATGAATAGAAACTTGATAAATGCATTTTTTGTGGTGCCACAAAGTTTCAGTGATAATGTTCCTTTCCGGAGCCTGTTGTTACAGTGTTGCCAAAAGCTCGTTTGAATCGACAGGAACTTGTTAAATGTATTTTTTGTTCTCCCTTCCTACTACACCCGTTGAAAGAGTGAAAAATTAAGAAATAATTTGTGTAAAGAAACAAAACACCCTATTATGTATTCATATGCACACATTAAAAGAGCTGTTACAATCTTATATTAGAAGAAAGTTAAACTTTTGCACCAATAACAAAAAAAACCTGTGGTAACTTGCAATCGAAGCATTTCGCTACAGTTCAGCCAGTTTTTTTGTTAGCCATGACTTCAATTGATTGAAATTCGTTACTATGACTTTAGAAGCACGTTATGCCAACAGGACGACAAACGCTTGCACAACGCTTACTACTGCCATTTTTGAAAAAACAGGGCGCCTTCGCTTCAGTAATGACATTCCTGTTGACACTTTTGCTAACAGATCATCAATCGTTAGTGCCCCCGTTACTTGTAGCTGGTCGTTATGTTGACGTTAGTACGAAAGCATTATACTCTGGTAGGCCCCGGTTCTTTCGTTAGCTTCGCAACCCTAACCCAAAAACCTTATCTTCTGTTCGTACTCTTTTCATATAAACGATCAGTCCTTAATCTTGTAACCATTCGGGCAGGATTTACAGGCCTGTTGAGATACCTTTTCAAATTGTGTTAGGTTGTTATGGTAGTTTTTCTTGTTAGTCGTTATATTCGTATTAGTTTATTGATATGTAATCTTTTCAATAAACAGAAAAAGTGTTACTTCAATTGATGTCTTCATTCTCTTGGACTTCCTTTGCCTTTTTTTCGCGCGCGCATATCGACGCATCCACTTCCGCGCATTTTTAACACTCGATACGATTTGTAGAAGAAATTAAAAAGCCAATTATAAACAAGAGACGTACACCGACTATGGAGTAATAACTCCGCTTTCGGTTAATGTATACTTCATCAAGGAGAGGAAGTTTTAATTGGACAAAAGTCTACTTAATCTTTGTCGGTGGGGTGGGGGGAATGGGTGGAGATAGTCAAGTACCTTGTCACTGAAATAATATGCTTACTAATTAAGCCGCATTCAAACTGTTGCGCCTAAATAAATGGTGGCCTGATGCAGGTAGTAGCTTAATTTTCGTCCTAATTTGTGTGGTGGGTTTTATTTATAGAACAATTCAAATTCCTAGTTTTGTTGTAAATAATAAACTGCTTTATAAATGCCTTCCATAAGTACAATAAAACTTATCGGAGTACTAAAAAGGAAAGCTTTCTTATGATTGCTCGTTGTCACGATTATAAACTCTAGTTCTAATTCGCCGAACTCCAGGAAGTATTCCTAGGCGAAGTACTGAGAAAAACTGCAATTTCTTCTCTTCAGTCTTAAATTAGTCTGCAATCTCAGCTTACGACAAATAGCTTTACCGATATAACGCCGGTTAAAAATTTGTTCTACTAGGAACGTACCAAATTACGTAGCAATAAGGGTAAAGAAAAACAGGATAGGCAATTAAAGTAAACCATAGTCAACTTCATGGTACACATTTTCAAGCAGGAATTGTTAGAAGAGCGAAATCGTCATGTTACGACCATCAAAGTGCCTTTTTTTACACATTCACCAAAGGAAGGATGGGAGGGGGTCAAAGTTATTTTACATTCTTAAGATGTATATATATGTATATTACTTTTTTCTTTTTTTTAACGTCACTAGGTAACCTAGGGTAAGTATGTCTGCGTCTCATGTCCGGACCAGGACCTCGGAGGCGCAGAATACAGCGCCAGATTGATGCGGTGCCCAAAAGTTATGAATTCTGAGCACTTGCAGCAATATTAATGATCTGCAATGTTTCTAGTGCCTCGAATATTCCAGGTGGTAATGTTTCCATGTTTTACGGGCACAATGTTGACTTTGGCTCGGTTACAGCGCTTAAGCTCCTCTTCCAGAGTTTTATACCCCTCTCGCTTCTTCCCCGTATTTGATCAAAATTCGAACATCCATTGGCACTGCAACATCAATGAGCGTCCAGGTTCTCTCACGCTTATCGTGTATGGAGATGTTGACTAAACCGTGTTCCGGTACAGCACAACACCATCGCCAACTGGTATCAGGTTCTCTGTGGTGTGCTCCAACCGGTTCTCTCCTACCCCCGCTCCAAACCTTCGGCAAACCTCCCAGTGCACCCTGTGTGTAATTCGATCTCTCATTGTCCACTTCATCATTGCCAATACGGTAGCCGTATTCACTGTTTCTCAGTATGCTTGACAAAGGGATCAGGCTGATGACAACCAGGAGAGGCGACAGCGAGTCACCCTGAAAAATTCCTCGCTTGATTGTCACNTTGGCTCGGTTACAGCGCTTAAGCTCCTCTTCCAGAGTTTTATACCCCGCTCGCTTCTTCCCCGTATTTGATCAAAATTCGAACATCCATTGGCACTGCAACATCAATGAGCGTCCAGGTTCTCTCACGCTTATCGTGTATGGAGATGTTGACTAAACCGTGTTCCGGTACAGCACAACACCATCGCCAACTGGTATCAGGTTCTCTGTGGTGTGCTCCAACCGGTTCTCTCCTACCCCCGCTCCAAACCTTCGGCAAACCTCCCAGTACACCCTGTGTGTAATTCGATCTCTCATAGTCCACTTCATCATTGCCAATGCGGTAGCCGTATTCACTGTTTCTCAGTATGCTTGACAAAGGGATCAGGCTGATGACAACCAGGAGAGGCGACAGCGAGTCACCCTGAAAAATTCCTCGCTTGATTGTCACCTTGCCCAGCTCGTGTCCATTCGAAGATAGTTTGGTGGACCAATGTTTCATAGTATTACAGAGCATTTTCCCAATATTTTCAGCAACCTGTCGAGACATCATACTTCTAAGCCACACAATGAAGCTCTGGGAAAGAATGTTAGATGGTAGGATAAGGGAAGAAGTGCAGGTCAGTGAGCAACAATTTAACTTTATGCCAAACAGAAGTCCAGTTGACCCAATGTTTGCACTAGAGTCGGTGGCAAAGAAATTCAGGGAAGGTCAGGAAGAACTGCATTTCATATTTATTGATCTTGAAAAGGCGTATGACAGAGTATCCACAGATATACTGTGGTATTGTCTGCGAAGCAAAGGAGTTAATAAACTGCATGTGAGAGCTTTACAGGAGATGTAAGTGGAATATGAAGCTGTGGTCCGACGTTCAGTGGAGGTAACAGAGCCAATACAGGTCAAAGTAGGTTTGCACCTAGGCTTGACCCTGAATCCACTGCTGTCCGTCATATTCATGGACAAGATGACGGATGATGTTGGAAGGGACTGCACGGAAAAAATGATGTTCACAGCTGACACGGTATTAGTAAATAAGAAAAATGATGAGGTGGAAAGGGCGCTTGAAAACTGGAGGGATATATTAGAGAGAAGAGCATTGAAGATCAGTAAAACAAAAACTGAGTGTATGTGCACTGATAAGAAATTTAATCTACCACCAATAACGATGGCTGGTGAAGGTTTGCACAAAGTTGAGGAATTTAAGTACCTTGGTTCGACGATCCAGAGTGATGGAGCGAGCGAGAAGGAAGTTAAGAAGAGCATCCAAGCTGAGTGAAACAACTGAAAAAAGCGACCGGTGTTTTATGTAACAAACACGTGCCAGTTAAGCTGAGGGGCAAGGTATACAAGACCTTGGTTTGACCGGCAACGTTGTACGGGATGGAAACTGTGCCTCTCACCAAAAGACAAGAAAAGCAGTTTGATGTGGCGGAGATGCGAGTGCTGCGCTGGGCAAAGGGCATTACCAGATAAGACAAGTTCAGCAATGAAGAAATCAGAAAAAACTCAGGAGTTGCAGAAGCCTCCAAAAAGCTGCAGGATAATCGGCTACGATGGTTTGGGTATGTTGAAAGAAGAGATGAACAGTATGTGGGAAAGAGTGCATGCAAGTGGAGATACCAGGACGATGGACAATGGAAACCAAAGCGCAGATGGAATGAAAGCACCAGAGAAGACATGAAAGCGAAGGGACTTAAGAGGGAGGATGCACAGGACCGTGCACATTGGAGTTGCCATATTTGGCACGACGATCCCCTTACAAGGAAAAAGTTAGAGAAAAAGAAGAAGAAGAAAAAGATAGTCTTTATTCTAAAATGTGTAAAAATACGCTTTTAGATAGTTTCTAAACATATTGATAAAACCAGTTATGCACACTTGTATTGTTTAAGTCCCACAATCAAGTACCCGAAAAATAACAGCCTAATAGAAGAGTAATTCTAAAAAACTCTTACCAATTGATTTCACCTTAAGTAGCATCTACGAAAATATTTTGTTTTTCTTTTCAGGTTGTCAGTTGACTGAAAATATATAAAAAAAAAGCAATGAATTGCAAGCCCGGGATGAAAGCTTTTAACCAATCCCTTAAAAATAGACAAGAGTCTGACCAAGAAGAAGGTAAAGTTTATATAATTCATTTTCAAAGTAATAAATCAGATATGTCATTTTTTTATAACAAAAGCGTTTTACAATTCAAGGTGAAAAACAACAGCTTCATAGATGTATTACAAGAACAGCTGAAGCTTTAATTAACTTGGGAGTGGAACAAAAAAATGAAGGAAGTCTATTGTATCAAGTTCATGATGTCAACGTAATAGCTTATTAGTCTCACTACCATAATCGTTGTCGTTGGTCCCATACAAGAACAGATGTGTAAAACCTGAATTCTGAAACATCTGTTGTATTCAAAAAAGAGCATTTAATTTACTTTGTAAATAAGTTCAAGAAAATATCATTGAACAAATAAAGGTTGAACGCATATCTTTGCTGAAAGGAAGACATCTTCTTTACTTGTTGGAATTCGACTCATCTGTTCACAGTGCAAACTATTAAGCAGTCAAACTCTAAGAAAAATTGAAAAATTATTTTGGTTCAAATATTCACTTTTGGTCACCCTCCTATAAAGATGACCTTAAATATTTAAGTGAAATCGAGAAATGCCAACCAGTAGAAATGGAATTTTAGATTTCCTGTAAAATCTTGTTGCTGGAAAGTAAAGAAAACTATGCACAAAACCTCTTGTCTCTTAGGGTAATTGCTTTGCTACAACAAATAGAGAATGGGCAATACTAAAACATATTCTTCCAGCTATGACTATTCGTCACCTAAAAGGACTGCCGAAACCGTATGCCTTTTGGATTTTCATGGTCAATGTCAATCTTAAACTTGTACACTTGAGCTAGAAACAGGAATGTCTAACAGTGAAACTACCTATAAAAATATTCTTTTATCAAGTCTATCAAATGAAAATGGCTGTCTTCCATCTGAGCTGAAAGACGTTCTGTCCCAGAAAATGGAACAACTTATACAGCTTGTGGAATCACCGTTCAAGAGTCTAAAAACGATGCAGTTTTACAAACAAAGGATCCTCCACAAGTACCTGAAAACAATGAATGGACAGCTCATTATATTATAGAATATATTCAACTTTGTTTTGCTAAGGCAAAAACTTAACTTAAGCTTAAGATTCAATAATATATTTCAAGTTGTCCGGCTTCATGTGGATACTCATCATCATAGCGTTTTGCGCCACGTCTCCAGCCATCGACTTGCATTTTTATTTGCCTCCTTAAGATCTTCGTCGGAGACTATTGGACTAAGAGGGTAGTGGTGTTGAATGTAGTCGAAAGATGAAATCGGATCACCACAAGGTCATTCTGGTGACTGTCCCAGGCACCACTAGAGCATGTTGTCACCAGTTCTCCCACACTTTAGTTCTGGCTCGGTTTAGAGTGACTCAATCTCTACGAGTTAAGTCCGTGCCGATCGGGAGCGACTCACTAATGTCAGTGACCACCTCGTTGGTGCTAGCGTCCTTGTCTTTCAATGACACAAGACGGTTGTTGCTTGGCTGCACTCTTCCAAGACCGGTACGGTGACGAAGCTTAGAAGAGAAGTGAAATGAGCTGGGACAGGAACGTGTCCATTTAAGGGGTAGCGTACGTCCGTCATTTGCTTGCCTCTCTCTACTTTCGTGATAGCTTCTCGACAAACCTAGGGAGGTGGAATACCATCCAACCGGCAGAGACATGATAAAAGTCTTGCTTTAAGCGTGTCTGTGACGGTGCGGCACGCTTTATTGGGCTGAGTGTCGATTTTCTGAGCTTTTGCTGATTTAGCCCACACAGCTGCGCAGTACTCAGCTCCACAGTATTCAGAAGCACTGTAGGAAACAGCCATTGCAGTTTGTCTCAGTGTGTGGGGACCAGCACCCTAGGAGGAGTTTGCAAGATGGTCGGGAAAGTTGTTCCTGGTCGATGATTTGCTCTTGAGCTTGGTGGTGTGCTCTTTGAACGATAACGTTCTGTCCAACGTCACTCCAAGATATACAGAAAACGCCGTAAATTCTAATTCTTACCCTCCCCAAGTGATGTTCAAAGGTCAAAATGCCTAGATCTTTCGATTGAGTTGCCAGACACAGATCATCTGCGTAGAAGAATCGGCGAATGTCTTTGAAAGAAGGTTGGTCATTCATATAAACGATAAAGGGAAAAGGAGCGAGTACAGAGCCTTTTGCTTTCTTCAACGGCTTCGTTTTCTGTCGATCTCTGCATAAAACAAGTAGCAAGGAGTCAATCATGTTCACGATGATGGTCTTTTGGATCATTTAGGCGACCTTAAGCGTCAGTGCTCTGTAGCTAACTGTGTCGTATGCTGCAGTGGAATACACGAACACAGCTCCTGTAACCTTCCCTCTCTCAAATCCGTCTTCGATGTACTGAGTCAGGTTGAGAACCTGACCGACTCGGAAAACTGATTGGTTTGAAGTCAGGTTGTCTTCGACAGTAGGTGTTACTTGCACAGAAGTGATATTGCTCAGTTTTTCTTAACCATTGTAAGATCTTTCTCTGGCTTCAATTACCCAACAACCTTGGCTTTGCGCAAGGTCTTAGGAATGGTGGGATTAGTTGTACAGTTGCTGTACAGAACATTACCAATTGCACGTCTTGGGGCCAAAGCCCTTTATCACCTCCGTGCTTATTCCTTCAAGTCCGGTTGCTTGGGCCAGTTTAATGTGTTTAAGGGCCTGGGTAAACTCTTTGCTAGTGATTTATTAACCCGTCAGCACATTCTGCCATTATGAGAGCCATGTCTTCCTTCATCTTCTTCGCATAGCGATGTTCACGGTTTAATGGCTTACCAGTTAGAAGAAGTCAAGTAGCAATGGCATTTGGCGCCACAGCTGGAGTTCTTTGTTGCGGATTGCTTTTAGAATTCAGCTTTCATATAGTATTCTATGCCATTTTACAGTTATGGGTCATGTTAACATTTGATACCATATCTCGCCAGCGCTCCTTGCGGGCTTTACTGACTAAGTTGAGCAGCTGGTTACTCAGCTCGATGGTATTTTCAGTGAAGGGATCGAAGTCGTAAGCAAGTTGGTACTGCTTGTAGATATCCTTACTGGCGTTATCAGGACCAGAGATGTATTCTTTTCTGTACCCTCTAGGAATGTTGGCTCTGGCCATCTTCCAGACAGTAGCTTAGAATTGCTCATATTAATCTTATGTTGCATTGATATGTTCGATAGCGTTTCGAGGGCCAGCTGTAAACACATTCCAGTCTCCTCTGCGATAATTAAACCGAATTTGAGGGGTACTCTCCATGAATTTTACTACAGGTACGAGTTCCACTTGGACTGGTCGTTGTTAAAACCGAGGTATTGGTGAGCACATAGTCTTTCTGAAATTCATTCGATGGCATTGTTGTACGAAGACTAAATCAGGATTGTAGCCCCTCCGCCGATGTGCGCTGTTGAAAGAGCGCTTATCTTTGGTCGAAAAGAGGATAATGAGGTCATTCAGTAAATCCCATTTTTCAAAGGATTCTCCATTCGCGTTATTCTGGGCATGCCCCCACATAATGTTGTGACTATTAAAATTACTTATGATGAGTCGCAACCCATCACAGAGGTCATAATTATCTTGCCAGAAGAAAGGCGTTGGTGAGGGCTTGTAGACTGATGTGATGGTAACTAGCTCAGTTTCTACTTCAAGGATTTCGATACCAGCTGATGAATATTCTCTGCTTGCTTTAAGTCGAAATGGGTCTTTGCAGTAGATTGCACTGCATTGGATTTGGCCAGGATAAAAAATAACCAAGGTCGTACCGGGAATTTGTGGTGGCCCCAATACTTTGCGAATTCTTGGAGGCAGAGATGGTCCACCTTTAGATTACCAAGGTGTTAGCATTTCTCCGCTGAAAGGCCTTTAGCGTTGAGAAAAACTGTTCCATGTTCTTTCCAACTTAACTCCCTTTTTTGATTCCCACTATAAATAGAGTCATTGTTTTCAAATTTTGTCATAATTAATTGTGTCATGAAATAATCGTTTTCGATAGTGTCTTTGATATGTTCTGGAACACTTTTTAATTCCTTAGAATTATGTATAGCTATTGTATTATTTATGCTAAAAAGATAAACCCCATAACGTATCATTGATCCGTTAAATTTTATAGGATGTGTGAGAAATTTCTTTTTCGAAAAGTCATTTTCTTAAATTTTCCCGATGTTTTTCCTGTGATCAAATATATAAAATCTTCACAACGTTTATGTTGACTGAAAGTGTCTTTGTTCATACAAATCTTCCTTTATACCAGTGACAGATTGAAAAGGAGCTGTTGAGCCTCTGTTTACTCATCAAATAATGTAGCAAAAAGGCCAAAATTAAGCAAATACAACATAGGTATATATACATATATACCTATGTACCTATGTTGTCTTTGCTTGTTGTCTTAGCTACTATTGGTGACACCAAACTGCTTGTGTGATAGAAAGCCATCTTTGTGCAATTGCATACTTTTTTGATCATTGTGATTTTGAAATATTTGCTCATCTGAGCAAACGGCAATAGCACCTGGGTCTACACACTTCAATATGTGGTATAAGAGATACATTAGGTATTTAAACGAGTCTAGTATCTAGTTGCTTTCGTATTCTAAAAAGCTGTCTATGATCTTACAACTTTATTACCTTCGTGAAAATCAATTACAAAATATGCAATAGGCCATATATTTACCTGACATACAAAACTGTAATCTCTGAATTAGTTGGATCGGAAGATGAAAATAACTTTCTTGGTCAAAAGAAATGAACTTAATCTTTGCCAATCAACCAATATCGCTTCTCGGTCTTTTGGCTAAGATCCAGTGTAGAGATCTGGTCTCTCCTTAGTGAGGTCTTTAGCTACAGGGCTCAACCATGCAAGGCAGGTGGCCTCGACATGCTTGAGGACTGGCTGTAGACCAACCCAAGATGAAGGGCATTCCCAGTGAGGGTCCTGGAGGGACGATCGGTATGTCTCGCATTTTATGTTGTCTTGAGTGCATTCTGTCACCCTTTTTCTTGATCTGTTGCTTCATTTCAGGTATTTCATGGATGGAAATCTGTGAAAGACAAAAATGGGTCCAATGTTTACCAGGGGTACCATCAATGAAAGACCCATTTAACCATGAAAGACCTTTTTTTAAAAATCGCTCCTTTGCGTGTGAATGATTATATGATAGGCATCTAACATCTTGTAATCAGTGTTAAATAATCATATTGTCAGGAGATAGTGGCCTATTGGCCATTCTATCTTACCTAAAAATATTGAAGTTCCTGTCTAATACTTCCTTTGAAATTGACCCAACAGATCTCTATCCCTCACTAAATATTCATGGTGAACAGCATTAACATACTCGAATGATGTAATGTTAGCGAAATTCATTAGTAAACTTTTTTCATTGGTAAACAACCTAACTCTTCAGGAAGCATTAAAAGCAGTAAAAGCCGTGTAATTAACTTTTAGGTTAATACAAGACAGGTTCTCCTCTCTACTCTCCGAAATTTCCTGGAAATATCCCATTTGTTTCTTTGTAATATAGTGATAAATTGATGAGTTTGTACGTATTTTGAGGGATAAAATTGGACCAGGTATAAGAGCAATTGTTTAATATCTTTTGTCTCGAGTTGGAAGAGAATATTTTAAACAAGTAACCCTCTGCTTTAAGGTGGTTTCTAGGGTGATTTTTGCTGAAGTAAATCCTCAAAATAATGTTTTTCTTTCAGCTTTCTCTTTGTCAGAAAAATGCTGTTTCTATGCTTTAAGATACTTTATTCTTGCCCATAAACCTCAAGTCCACCAAATACTTATTCAGTAAATATTCCACCTTCATTGCGAATTATATCCGCTGTTATCTAAAATAAAAGCTTTCGGGAATGTTAGGGCAAGAACAAAGGCAGGAGGCACAGAAAGGCACCAGCATTGATGAGCATAATACTATTTTTAATGTAAGATTACAGAGGACAAAACAAATAATAGCTTCAGATATAAAAATAAAAAGTTTTTAAAATTGTGTTTTCTCATATTAAGACACTTTCACAGTCAATTGTCCTTTCTTCGTTTATCTTTACAAATTCCTGGGATACTACAGTAATACGCCCTCTATATTCCTTTTTGATTGCTTGTAAACGCTCTCTCTCTCTCTCTCTCTCTCTCTCTCTCTCTCTCTCTCTCTCTCTCTCTCTCTCTCTCTCTGTGTCTCTCTCTGTGTCTCTCTCTGTGTGTCTCTTTCTTTCTTTCTCTCTATTGTGCTTCACATTGTGATTCTGCACTTCTCACAGTTGCGGTAATATCATAAATGTGAGAGTAACGACTGAAAAAGGCAGGACAGATTTCCCGCCATGTGGATTCGTCACTTCCACAACCGAGTGTGAACATGATGTCGTTCACTTGATTACCTTCTTTATTGACCCTTAACCATGTCAGAAATTTCAGCATTACTCTGAACTCTCTTTCACATAACGCTGATGCCAGAAAAATGATTTAATCGAGATTTAACCCCTTGTATACATCCATACATTGAATTATGTCTGACAGCATGACACTGGGTGTTTCTGCCAGCATTAAATTGCGTGCAACAAATATATTTTGTTTCTGTATTCAGCATGGCAAACAATTTATGGTTGGTAGGTCATTTTATTGATTCTAAGCTGACTATTATCCAAAAGACCGTTCACGAGGTAATTAAAAGAGACAGCTTTTTATTGAGAAAAGCAATAAATTTTCAGCTGTCTTGACAGTTAAGAAGTTGTTCAGGTGTAACCTTTCCAGGAGGCTTATACTAAGAGCATTAATAGTTCCATAGTATGATTCATGCTACATTCTGCTAGTTTCTTTTTTCTTGAAGTGGCAGACTGCTGGTAATAGCAGTCATCTAATAAGTTGACTGTCGCTGTCCATCAACAACTGAGGTACCAGCAAGTCTGCCTTTTTTAGAATCCTTATTAATTCCTCTGTACACCCTGTCCTGAAATGTACGGCCGATATCTCTGTTGATAAATAGCACATGGTGCTGAAATAACAGTTTACCTAATTTGTTTTGGTTGGAGAGAAAGGTGTCTCAAATTTTCAGCTAGAAAAAACATTCTTCCATTCAGATGAAAAATTACATGTACAGAACCTAAATGATTCTTGAGAATGCCTTTTATTTTACCTGCAGTACCTTTTGGGGCTAAAGAGCTCGCTTGCTCTCTCTTTTCGCCCACTCTCTCTCATTCTTTCCAATTTTTGCGAAGTTTCATAAATTTTCAAAAGATGTCTGCCGCTTGTAAGTTGGCTGTGTTCTTATTTTGCAATCCTTGAAAAATAAAGTGGTCAGTGTTTCGTCTATATTCATAATCCTTCTGGGTTCTATTAAAATACAGTATACATTTAAGATGTGCTTCTACTATTGCATACATTGGCTCACATAGATCCATGGCGGTTGCCAGCAAATCAATCTATTTAATGGCATCTTATACAAGTCTGTCGGAGTGATGCAAAAGGTAAGCAGACATGGGATTTGGCGTAATTTCTGTTGTTGTCTCCTCATTACTTCATGCATTGCCCAATGAGCTGAGGATTGTTTGTGTTCTAAATACTTTGCTGCAGCCTTTCTCCAGTTTCAAAACCCTTCTCAGAATCTTAACGTGAAGACCCTTACCTTAACAAAGGGTGAGTACTACATACTACACATAACCCTTTTCTTGGCCTTTTTCTGGTGACAAAGTCAAACTTGCTTATTGAACCAATTTACCTGGAAATAAAGTCCCCCGCTTTTGACTTGCCTTGTGTCTTCGTTATTTGCATTTTTTAACAATGTCTCGGAGAGTTTAACATTTTCTTCCGAGTGAGTTTTTTCTGAGGAAATGTTATTTTGGCAGTTACTGTTCAAATTATTAAAAAAAATACGGACAATAAATTTTAGAGGAAAGGTGGAGAGAGTGGTCTTGAAGCTGCTGAGTTCCTTTACCAAGGTTTCTTAGTTTTGTCTGTTTCTAGCATCTTCAATTTGCAAGAAGCTGTTCATTTAAGGTTTGTGAGTACTAGAGATAAAGTTTTTTGTTCTTTTATCTTCTCAACCACTGATTTTCGCACGAAATAAGTACTCAAATCGAATATTTGTATTGTGTTTTAATTTTAGGAGGGTTGTCTTCATCCAAAAACTGTAGTTTCTCACAGTAAACTGTCAATATTTTCATATAAACACCGCCGAGTTCGTGACGAAGAAATGAAAAGAAAATATATCAATTGTCTAAAAGAGAGGTAGTGAGTTTCTAATATAAGGCATTACTGACGGCAAAGGTTGATTAAACATGCTACATCGATGAATTAAAGAAGATATTAACAAAAAAAGACTTTAAATCGAGCATGTCATATTTTCCTCTACTGTCTCACTATGAAAAGGAAATAAATCACTGTCCCTCCATCTTCCCCCTGCTTTGGTATTCATCAAAGTTTTCATGTTCTTTCCTATTTTCCTTGCAATTTATTGCTCTGGAAATGTTGCACTACCACATTGCACCCGTCTGGTCCTCTCGGTTTGGCACGCTCTTCTTGCTTAAACTGGAAATTGGAGAAACACTTTTGGTTATTAATTACCCCTGGTATGAAGTCACAAAATCGATATTAGGCAGAAGGGCGACTATTTAGAAAGGATATCAGAGAAACCTACTTGAAAGTCAGGTGAAGCAACATCAATTGGGCTTCTCTGCAAACAACAGCAGCGACACTCACAAAGCAGTTTGTATTCATCACCATTTTGTGTACGTGGCAAACGATTTGGTGCAAAAACATGCCAACGAAAGCTACTGTTCTGCTTTTAATTTTAATTTTAAAAACAATAGAATGTAGGATCCAGAAAACTCTTTTCCCATTACAGTCAACTTGCGATGGCTAAATAATCGGCTAATTGAAAAGCAAATTTAAGCGTCTTTTTATTTGCTCTTTGTGGTTTTGCGTGTTTTGATGCCTTTGTTTGCACTGGACATACAGTATTCTCAAGAAATGCTATTAAAGCTGCTAAAGGTGATTACAAAATTCTCCGAAAATTAACAAAGAGTACCACTGCGTACGAGAAAGAACTATTAAATTTTCTTTAAACACCTCGCGGCGTGTGTTTTTCAAATGTAATAAATCCCAAAATTTCTAAAAGGCGCCTCAGACTAAAATGCGGCGTTTCTTAGTAAACAAAGAGTAGTGACAAAATAAGGCCTAACTGCTCAGTCCATCCTGTTACTCTTTATCAATGCTATAAATATGGCATTTCTTAATAGTTTTCTTTCGATTTCAATGTTAATTGAAATGCATCATTCTACTTTCTTAGGCTTTTTATTTGTAAGTGTAATCAACATTGCAGGTAGCCCAACTTCTCTCCTACCACAATTAAAACCGGGCAGTTTTCTGTGTTAACGGAAAGCTTCAAGTTACAGAAGAGATTACACTGACAAGAAAATCCGTTTCAGCACAACAGATCCTGATAATGAAGGCGCAACCGAGAAATTTCGTCTTTTGGAACAGCGATTTGGCGAATGACGTAAAAATATTAGATTGTATTGCTATTTTTTTGTAAATTACAAAATACTTGGTCAGGAATAAACGCTTCTCTTTAAAAAACGCTGTTGTCCGTACCTTAAATAAGGCAATATGATGTATCTGCTTGTTGCTGCTATCGATCTGGCAGTCTTATTTTTATCGCTAGCAAGGCTTTCGTGCGACTTTATGATCAACTGATGTAATTCTTGCAGAACCTGCGTCTTTTTATGTTCAGTATGGATTTTAAAAGATCTAGTACTACTGGTGGTATCATTCTGTCCCAATGAAACTACCTTGCACTGTCATCGAACATATGGTTAACTCAACAGGAACAAGTCATGCATAAAATATTTGGAGTCTGATCTGAAGGCTGTCAGTTGAATGGGGAAGGAAGTGGTTAGTTTCTTTTAATGTGGCAAGAATGCAACTCATGTCGTTCAATAGAGGGCTGGGTGGTCATATCCCTCAAATATTGATGTAAAACCACTCTTGTACTAACGCTGGCGAGGTTAATTCCCTTCTTGAGCAATGTCCATCAATGAGGCTGCTTGATTTGCCATTTTTTCCATATCTTTCTTGTGTTTGTTTTATTCAACATTTTGGCGTCTGCTTCTAACGAGTTTGATTCTTCGTATCGCACTAGCGAGTACCTTACTCCAGAGGCCATTTATTATCTCTATAAATCTGTCAGCCTTCACCATGGAGTACTTTTGACACATCAGGTGATCCCTCATCTCATCTCGATTTTCTTGATAAAGTTCAGAGAAGTATATGTAACTTCAAAAGTCCAAATCTTGCTGCTTCTCTTTGTCTAATCGACTAAAAGTCTTATCTTTTGTCTAGGTTTTATCAAGGTAACTTTAAATGAGCTCGATTTTTTTCATCTTGTCTGGTTCGTTTCTCTCAACATATTCATCCTTATTAAGTTTGTTTCCCGGACAGCTACGTCATGAAGTTCTTTGGCTTCTGAGTGTTCTCCTTCATCAAATGTGTTTACTGTTTTTTAAGTATAAAGTTAACTCTTACCTTAACTTCAATTTTTCTTTCCATTTTGCAGTTCAATACAGTAGTGGCTCTATGTCTGGTATGGTTCTTTAGCATTAACTTCCCCACCTCAAAAATGCCCTAAATAAAACAGTTTCTAAATAATTTACTGGATGGAACCGACGTATGTCAGAATACTATGATTTATAGTATAGTATCTAGCTTTCTTGCTTTCATTTGAAGAAAGGCAATTTTCGCTATTCAAAGCACAAGTAATTCCAACTTTCTCACCATTTCGAAAATACTTAAGCTCGTAATTTTGTGGCCACATGCAGTCAATGTACTTTGAAAGGCGTAAAAATTGATAAACGAGTTTTAGCGTCCACTCTTTAACCATATACGAGAGTGAAGTGTAACTATGTCTTTGTGTAATACTCCAACAGAAAGAAACTCAAGAAAAACTACAAATTTACTCAGTTTCGAGTCCTGGAGACTACATGCTGGGCTTTAAGTGGCTAATAAAGACAGTTCAAAGGAGACATATAGAAAGCTGCCTAAATGTAAACCAATAGAAAGATGGTACAAGTCGCAGATATTACGTTACATTTACCTGATTACATTAAAGCCGTGACCGTATACTATTGAAATCAATGTGTGTTCTAATGTTAAATAAAAAGCTACAATCTCATCTCGCCACGAAAAATAAATAGCAAGTTTTAATATTTACCCCTACAAGTCTTCAGACACGCTATTCATATACTTCCATCTTGGAACCATAACAACATATTTCTTACAATTTACCTCTACGGAAAATCGTACAAACTTTCTTTTAAAATCCATCTAAGAAGAGATATTAAAATTATACGCTTGGAAGAACGTCAGGCACTTATGATGCAGTGAAGCACCTACAGTATCAATATGATAAAGTTAATAGTTTTCCTGTCGTCCACGGCCAGCTGGTTTGGTCATTCTGTTTCTGTTCCGTCTTCCAGCCTGAATCCTGAACAAAAAAAGTTCATTATCAAAAAGTCATACGTTCTAGCTGAAATCCCAACTTCCTACATTTCGCTCACGGAAAACCCCCACAAGTAATCCACACCCAAGGGTCAAACTGGCCGACCCCCAATTACATTTCACGATTTGACTTTTACTTATATAAACAGAATAATGACTATATAAATACACATATGCATACACTACATATTCTATGAAATAAAAACAGAGCATGGATATATGGTCAGTAACAGTATAGAAAAACCATCTATACCAATGTAAAAGTAGTTTGTATTTTCTGTATCTAATACCCAAAGGGAATGCTTGCAAAATTTCACTCGGCAGACTACACGTTCGGGAAAATGAGCGTACATATTAGACCTCGTCTAAATATCCTAAAATTAGGGTGCAGCCGTGTCACGTTTAACCAATAAATCAAATCCTAGAAAAGAAAAAATACCTAAGAACGTTGAAGTCGGCATATCATGTAAACAAGAGGTAAAAATCAAATCAACCACTTTCTGCTCTACCTAAACCGATAGGATTACTGTACTCGGTACAGCGGCACCATATTTTATTCATATGCGGGCAGTTTCAGATGGAAACATCAAATAAACAATGTCCTTTACGCCAATACTAAAAGATTACTCAAATTCTATGTAGGCCGCTGTAATAATAGCCTTAAATCGCTCACCTGACATTTAAAAAGATGTGGTAATAAGGTTAGTCAGTCGCCGGTTTGGGGAATGTATGTTGTTGTTTGAGGCATTGGACATAACAGAATGAGGCCTGTAACTACAACTGGGAACAATGTATACAGTCAAGTCAACATGCGTCCTTAATGTACACAAGGCCAGCTAACCAGGTATCATCTTTCACGTACGTAGATAGCATTTTTTATTTCAAGTAACAAGCATGCTTCAAAAAAACTTACAAAGAATAGGCGAGACAACAGATGCATTCAAATGAAAATAAAGATCTTATTGAACAAATATGGAAGGCTAAATCTGTTGTACGGCAGTGAATGACATCTCGCCCGGAGTGGAAGGGAGGTTATTGGCAGCTGTAATATCAAGGCTCTTTTCTCCCAGCGTACGTATATAAGTTGGAAGAAAAGATAAAAATGAAGTGTAGACAGAATGAATGACAGCAATAACAAGTAATCACTAAGCTAGACGTGTCGTGGCACCTAACGGGTCGAAAAACAACTTCTTTGATTAGGAAAGTCAACGAGAAAAAAGCTCGCGGCAGGTATTGACCAAACCATATCAACAGGATCAGCAGTAATGTTTTGATCTTTTAGGTCTTGATTATAACCTTGTGTAACGAAAGATTTTTGGTAACGTCACGCATGAGCAAGGCGTGCTTAGACTTTTCAATGACTTAAGTTCTGTTATTTTTTTAATTACGATTCTAAAGATCGCGATACCAAAATTAAAAAACAACTTTTATTGGTATGCCAGATTATTAAAGTACTAGTCTTGTGAATTGCTCAAAAACTATTTCTAATTGGTTGAGTGATAATCAACTGAAAGTCGTATGAACTTGACAAGTCTAACATTCAACGGCAGCACAAAACAATGAAACATAGTAAATCTTTCAATTTGAAGCCGTTTCACACTTTTTTACTTGCTGCTTCCACTTTGCATCCTTAGCAATTCCTATCTGTATATTAGGAATTCTAGTTTAGTTGAGTAGTGGGTCTTTCATTTACAAAATGAAGGCAATACTGTATAAGATATAGTCCACACTAGTTGTTCCGTGGTTTGAACTTTTTTGATAGATTTTTTTGATTGATTTTTTTGATTGATTTTTTTGATTGATTTTTTGATTGAGTGATATAAACGTCTTTCTGTGATTCAAATTTGAACTGCCAAGTGCGCCTCAAATTCGAAAACGATGTATTCTTCCTCTTCTTCTTATCCTCCTCCTCCTCCTTATTGACTCGTCCATCAGTTGACGGTGAAAATATTCATTAAGCACTACAGAATCTATATGAAGTGTATTAAACAGTTGATGAATTTACAGAAAGAATCCACTGTTTAAAAAGGCCAAGGCTCACACAAAGGAAAACAAGCGAGGAGTTAGGTGCCCTTCATTTTGGTTTTCGGGGTAAGCGTCTTGTCTGTTAAGATATTGATTGGAGTGTACTGTATCAAATCCTAGAACTGTTCAACGGGTAACAAGTTGACACGTTAAGAATACTAGAGGCACAAACAATCTTTATTACTAGAAAAATCTGAAAGCCACCAGACCGAGTTTTCATAATTTACCTTGTTTATTTCTACGTGTTTACAACAAAAAATAACCGTTAATTGGTTATCTTCTGCTTCTCCACAGCCCTTTATGCAAGCGAAACATGGAAAATTAACAAAAAGATCGATCAGAAATTAAACCCTTTCCATCAGCGCAAACTAAGAAGAATTTTGGGAGTATCGTGGAGAAATAGAATAAAAAATGAAGAAATTCTGCGGAGAGCAAGACAATGAGAAATCCGTGAGCTGGTAGAGGAGAGAAGGTGGAGATTGGCTGGTCACATGCTAAGACTTCCAGATAGACGACTGGCCCAACAGGCTTTGACATGGAGTACGAGGGGAAAACGAAAAAGAGGCAGACCGGTAAAAACCTAGCAACCCACCTTCCATGAAGACCTTCTCGCTAGGCGAATTTACTTTCGCAACGTGCAGGTCCTGACCAAGGACCGTGACCTATGGCGTCGTCCTGCTGTCCAGTGTCTCACCAGAGATTAGAGGTCCTAAGGTCTAAGGTAAGGTATCGACAAGTAAACCAAAGGTTTACAGGATTTAGTTCCTGTTGACAGCAAAACCCGCTGCTACTGTTGAACTAAGGTTTTTGTTTGTTGATTTACACATGAAATACCTTTAAAATGTTAGTCTACGCTGTGATAGAACGTTCTAAAACTTTTCAGGAAGAGATGTAAAAGTGTTTAAATTTGTTTCCTAAACCCAAGTTTAAAGATCGATCAATTCACAAACCTAAAAACACCCTCAAATAAAATTTCTCCGTTTCAGAGCTTACATTGAGAATTCACTTCAACTATATACACCAAAATGATAATATGTATTAGTAATAATATGTATCCCTAAAAGTATGAATAAATCACTCATAAAAATTCCTAAGAAACACGAGTCAATTTCTTTACTACCTTAACAGGTGGCAAAATTAAAACGGGGAATAAATACCTGCTACCCCAGCACATAAAATCATATTTAATTTTATTTATATCAAATAGTGACATTAAAACTAATAATTTTAATTCACAAATCAAAATTAATTCAAAATTTAAAATGAAACCCTTTATGAGACCATTTTCTTGATACAAAGACTAACGTAGGGGCTCCATACATCGAATTAACTGCCATAAATTACAAACTTTACTGGCACAATCACCTAATTTGCCAATACGTTGTTTAACACTCCAGTAAAAGCCAGCTGATACTTTTGACAACATACCTTGCGTTAATAAGAAAATTTGCCGCACTGACTGCTTCTGGTGTTCCGGATATGGTTACAACTGACCTGCGGTTATTTCCTTTTGCTTCCTCAATCTGTACATTGGCACCAGAGAATTGCCTGCAGAACAAAGAAGACTATTATAAGAACAAATATCCAATTTCTACGGAGAAATATTAGTTTCATTATCAAATAAAACCTAAAACAAAACGGAGTCAGTCTCTGATATTCATTTTTATCACGTCGTTAACACACACATTACATGATTACTGAAAAGTTAAAGTAAACGATGGTAAAAGATGTACCAGTACCAAGTCGTTTCCACTTGCCTTCAATTTCAATGGATAGTAAACAAAAGACATAAGACACAATTTCAACAGGCTTTCGGTATATTGATACCAAGGTCTAAATCACAAAAAATAGTAAATTAGTACTCGAAACGCCTGGAAAAACAACCCATATAAATCATACTAGCAGTATACATTCTTTTCTTCAAGTCTTTCTTACCTGATTTCATTAATATGGCATCCACCTTTTCCAATGACAGTCCCAATGACCTTAAAAAAAGCAAGGTGAGGTCAATCATATCAATTAATATTATCTTAAAACAACCAACGCCACAAAATTGTGGTAGTCGGCAGTATCAGTGACATACGCTTGCTCACAAGCATTAAAATTTAGCACAACCGGTTAATGTGTTAACGATTTTGCTTTCGTAAACAATTGTACTAAAAACGGGGAAGGGGAACAGGGATAGAGAAAAACGACGAGTCTCGAAACCAGTTTAATCCCTCTTCTACCACGCATGTCAATAATTACGCATACCAAAACCACGATCATGTGTTGTCTACACAATTGGGCATTGATACCAATGACTGCTGTGGCAAAAATTGTTCACATTGGCAAAGCGAGGCTACAGGGGAATTCTGGTCCGTAAAGGTGCACCGGACGCAAAAGTTATTCCCTTTATCGTCTGTTTTCAGTTAAAGTGCCGTAAATTTAATATAAATGTTGCTGTGTGCCCCAATAAGCAAGAAAGCAAAGCCTTTCAATGCGCACACCCTGGTTCTAATGAACATGATAATATATAAACATGTATTATCGTCGTTTGACTTTTCTCAGGGCCATCTACACTATTTCAATCGCCATGTCATTTCTGCCGGTTTATGAGCTAGGAAATGCCATCTATTTTACTAAAACATATAGTACCACCAGGAAGCTCGATACTGCACTAAAGAACACATCAATACCACAGAATACATAGGGATTAAACTAAACAATACATACCAATATCAAAAATGGAAAATTGGTATAAGTTATAAAACAAGGAAAACATTTTTTTATATCCTGTGAAAATTGAAAACTCGATAAAAAGTAACTCTGCAATCAATAAATGGCAGGTGTCTGCCTTGATGCCAAAATCACTTCAAAACCTGTCTGTTAGTGTAACAATATACCCTAACATTTGCTGGGTGAATAAAAAAACCTGTAAGTCAGTTGTGCAAGGTGGCTGGGTGATTACAGCTCTCATGCCCAACACTATGTCAAAAATTTTCTTTAACTACACTTTGACGTACAAAGATATGTCAATGGCATCAGTCAACCACAACCTGGCAGGGTCCCTTCATCTTGTAGCGCGCAGCGTCACAAAATGATAGCACATGACAAATAAAATAAAAAGTTGTTGAATGTTCTCTCTGCCTTACACCGGTGTGTAGCAGTTGCTTGCACAGTGCTGATTGACCTTTATCAGAAACTTCAAGGATGAATATCAATTTAATTCAATAACTATTCATAGGGAAGTTAACCAAATCTGATACCCACAGATAAAACGCATTAACTGTTACGGCTCTTTGCGACAGGTAAGAAGGTTTTCGGGAAAAGGTTACGTACATCAAGGTCCATCTCAAAGTACGCGGTGCTACCAACTCACTAAGTACATTAAAATATCATAACAAGGGCCGCTAAAAATGCTGCATTCATAAAAACTAGTCACAAAAAAATTGTGAAAATTTATCTTATTGATTCAGTGGACGGCAAACATAGCACTGCTTAGCAAATAATATCACCCTGGACTAGAAAAAAAGGTTATAGGCAGGAAAATCAAAACGAAAACAAGAAAAACAAAGAAACAATGCATTCCCTACAGCACAGCAATCATGTCAACAGAATATTTTACTGTTTTACTGCTTACACTTGTCCAGAAAGATGACTTTCAGCACTAAAGAAACACAGTAAACACAAGATAGCCACGGCGCAGTTCCTCAAAATAATTCGATTCCCGTTGATACACAAGTCTGCACTGTCTAAGTATAGAAAAGCGGTATCTATTCCCTATATCGGCCTGACGATTGCTCAAAACAAGCTTACGACTCATGACATAATAAAGCTCTCTACTATAGCATTGTTGATACTTTTCTCAGGATGTTTAAGGAATATCACACCAAGGACACGTAATAGGGTCCACCACGTACATATCGGCCATCCAAAAAACCCAACTCCACTTAATCTTCTTTAGAGATTATGCTAGAACCGCTAGATTAGGTCTTTGCTGACTCTACACAAGTTTTAAAACAAAGAAGTGATTAAAGAATTGTTGTTACGTACTGCGCTTGGCAAGACTATCCTCTGCTGACTCCTACGTGACAGACCTACAAATAAATTGGCATAAATAATCCCATTGTTGGAGATATTTAGCGTATTTACAGCATATCGCATACATCCACATGTCTAGTCATTTTCTATACTTACAACCACGCAGGAATTGCTCTGTACGGATGTAGGCTGTTAAAAACCTGCTTGCGGCACAAAAAAATAATTAGGTTTCATTTATCTTTTAAAAAAGTTACATCATATCAAAATTACTACCTACCCATTCAAACAAAAATCAATAAAAAATCATTCTAAGCTATCTGCAATTTTGATAATTACGTAGTCTTGTGTGAGGTCTAAATCACAGTAAAAATACACTAATTTTTAATAACAAATAAGCTGCTGTATATTCATTAATACAAAAAAACTGGGTCTTTTTACACCATAATCAAAGGGGCTTAAATAGATTTTTTTTTATTCTGCTTATCATCGCTTCTTGTGGTGGCAAAGATCATGCACTGTGTTTCCTATTCTTGTTGTGAAAAAACATGAACGTATATAGCCATTTGAATGTATCACGTAACTATGAAACCCATAACGTTTCCAGGGGAAGTTTTATAATAGGTTTTGATACATAGATTAATCAATAAAAATAAGTTGCTGGGTAGTGGCGGCCGAAATCTAACTGCTTAAAATCAATAACATTTATTTCAATTTACTTTGCCTTTGTTTCAATCAACTTCATTATTTCAAAATGATTAAATCAAATCCTTTGAGAACAAGTTTCACATTTAAGCACAGAAAAACAAATAAATAAAACAAATGTTCACTGACTATAATAAAAAATATAACTATAACAAAAAAGGACGTTTTATTGGTAGTTGTCTTTAAATGACAGCTTGAAATTTCTTACCAAAGAATAATAAATAACAATCTAGATGAGAGTAGATTAATACAAAAATTTCCAATCTATTTAATAGCGGGCTTAAATATCACAGCACCTAAAAGAGGGTCACAAATCTTGAGGGCGTACGATTACCACATGGATGTTTTTTTCTGTCTGTCAGATCCTGTAGTGTTGTTGATAAAAAGGAGGAAAGAAACTATGTCAAAATGCACTAAATGGTTTAGTTTACTTGAAATTACCTGCCATTGACAATTGTCCAGTAAGAAAAGAAAGCTACAAAAATAAAAAAATAAAAATACACGTGGTAAACTATGCATAGAATAACACTTCAGAAATACTTACCAGTTCATTTTTATATAAGAAACAAAAATTACCAAAAGAAACATGGTCAAACGTGTATAACTTATTCTTAAGCTACATCAACGCTTAAGTTAACAGTTACGTTGAATGTACATTGTCACGACCACATTTGCTTAAACTGATTAAAGAGGATTTTTTGTAAGGAAACCTAAAGAGGCCTTTAATTTTACTCATGGGCCTCAAAAATTGTATTTTTGGTGGTTACATTGTAGGTGCTGACTTGCCAAAGTACCGAGCCAAAGGGGCTCCATTGACAAAACGCATAGTTTGACAACCAAAGAAAAAGTTTTAATTCTGTAAATCACAAGTCTTATGCAATCAAACGACAAGGTCTGCATACCATATATGATAAGTGTCCAAAAATTTTACAAGCAATTTTGTAAATGTGTTAAATTTTTATGCATTATATATCAACTGTATTTAATGAAACAAACGCATATTTAACCTTTTCTACAATAACGATAAATTTTCCGTTTTAAAAAGCCATTTTCCCAAAATTAACTTTTGAGATGCTTTTAAAATCATATAGTATACCTTAAGCAAGAAAATCGCAACTTTCTAAGCATAATCCAGTTTGATCGAGAATTTAAGCTTTCTGGAAAATGTGTATAATGATAACCTTTGTATTTTTTCCTTCTACAACACTGTCAAAAGCGCATTTTAACAAAAAAGAGATCTACTCGGTTTAAACTATGAAGGTATGCTCTATCGATCACTCAAGGAAGGTGACTATTGCTTGTTACTGTTAGTGGCTCCACTAGATCTACTCCCTCGCAAATAAAAGTGCCTATCATAGCAAATCCTGGTCAAATTAACTCATCTTGTGGCAATATCTTCTATTTTGTTATACAATGAAATGTAACCAACCAAAAGCATGCCATATAAAATCTATATAATTCAAGATAAAAAAGGAAATTGCATACCATAACAGCTACTCACTGTTACCATGAAAGTTTTCCATTTAACTACTTTAAAGGCAACTACAGTGGAAAAGCCCCGCCCTGAAAGTTATAAACAGTTAAAAAACAAAATTCTTAACTGATTTAGAGCACGAGTAAGTAAGCTTTACCTGAGTAGGTGCTGGGAGCCCCATACCACTTATCTGAGGAACAAATTTCATATTATTGGGTTTTGCTGGAAACTGAAAAGAAATGAAGAAAACTCTCAATACTTAAACACGGTCAAATGGGAGAACATTGTAAAGTCATGCGAATCTTAAACAATTTGTTTTTCGAATGTAATCGCAACCTCAAATATTTTAATCAGAACTTTTCTGGGTAACAGCTTTCTTATTTCAACGTCAAAGACTCCACAAAAGGCAAAGGCCTGTATTCTATTCCGTTCAAAATTAGCAGCTTTGTCTTAACAGTATAATTCAGCATGTTAACTATTGTACGCGACATAAAACCAAGATCCCCGGATGTACGGAGAAAAAAAGAAAAATACTCTGGTTTGCTCAACACTGTTGGTGAAGCGATAGCAGAGCCATTAACTTTATTTGTGGCAGCCAAAACGCGGCAAAACTTCCATTAGGCGATCAGCCTTAACATCATCTGGAAGACTTCTCTCTGGCAATGTTGAATCAGTGGTGATAGAGTAAATGGCTCGATGGTGGTCGTGTTAGGCCCGACAAGGTAAAAACGGTAATAAAAAAACCCCTGAGCAATATTGTTATATATTTCATTTCACGCATTATGGAGTATCTTCCTTCCATGAAACAATTGAAGAGTTAGAAAATTAGTATATCTTGGTTAAACGAAATGACAAAGGCCAACAATTGCACAAAATTGCAGATTTGCAATTCTGAAATAATATAAATGAAGGAAATATGTTTGTAAAACAAGGAGATCAATATTCATCAAGCTTATTTTCTACCCACTACATACAACAGACGTACTAAAATCGTACATTCACGATATACAATTTAAAAAATACAATTTTATTCCTGAAGTAAATAAGATATATAGGGGTAAAAGTTATCTAAAAACATAACGGCCACAATTCTAAGCCTGGCAGGTATAAAATCCAGTCAGAGACATTCCACATCGGGTGTCGCCGAACTTCTAGCAAAGTTAATTTAACATAAAAGTATTAAAATATGATTTAAGCAAATATGTCAGGGTGTTGAAAATAAGCAATGAGATCTATAAAATAGTACCTATCACACAAACAAAGATTTAGATGCAGGGTAATAAAAACCCACCGCCAGAGCAAAAATAACGTACCTCTGCAAAGACTTTGCAAATTTCATGGGCACATGTGCCAAGTGCATCAGGGCTACCTAAAATACCAAAATAATTAGTTCATTCAATACATCCAACAATATCAGACATAAAAAACCCCTCAAAATTATGGTTTCGATATGTGCGAAAGGTAGCCATATCATAATACTAATAAATTACAAGCATGTTTTCCGACCTAAAGCCGGCGAAATTTGATGCGAAAATTACGTACTCCACCTCAAAATAAATGAAAAATTCACTTGGAAGCACTTTAATCAATTGCCGCTTGTGGTTACAAAGCCGTCCTAGTGTCACAATTAAGTGTATCTCGGTAACGGCTTTATCCCGGAGGTTAAATTTTTGTAGCAAAAATATTGTAATTAAAGTAAAGCTAATATAGTGCAGCTAATATATTATCTAAGAACAATTTATCATTTGTTAATAAAGTTTTTCGAACATTAGTATGTGATAAAACAGTCAGTTCGTATTACTATATATTCTACTTAACCAACCTGACAAGGTTACTGCTCTTTCTGTGCATCCTGGCAATGTTTCCGATGGTATCTAGAACAATACAAAATGCGATTAAAATATAAAATTCAACTGAACCTCACTAACAATCCCTTTGTATTCTGTAGGGGCAGTCAACACTCAATAAATGCGTCGTTTGTAGTTGCATTGGTTTCATGATTTTCAAAAACCTGTCGTGAATATGTTTTCATTTCACTGAACGTAAAGCTAACAAGATGACAACATGATCTTAGGTATAAAACGTTCTATACATACAAGGGCAAGAGCAGATAAAATTTTACGTTCCATGTGCCCAAATTACTTTTCTTTTGATCCAAAAATATCTCTATCGGGCATTTTGAATAAAAACCAGCTGCCAAAAACATTGTTTTCTCAGCTAACTATTGTTTTACATTTCCTGAAAACTTTGCGATAATTTGTAAATGTTTTTAGTTATTTCAACGACAAACATAAAAACAGATGACAAAGTCACTATCACAAATATATAACCTCTTTGTCAAAGTAAATGTTTCAGTAAGTCGGTCAGCGGTTCCGTCTTCCATAAAGTGTTGTTTGCCATGCTAGCACAATCTTTCAGTGAGGTGTCCTTTCACTGCAATTGCACAACCCAAACCAATCCCCTGTCTGTTAACGAAGTAGTTTCGGATCACCCTCTGCTTCTGTTGCTACCAACGGTTTTCGTGCTTAAAGTATCAGAGTTTCTTTGTCCGTAAAATGTTGAACAGGCGTTTCGTAGCCAAAATTATATCAAACAATTTTTGACTGGAAATCTGAGTCCATTATCATTAGCACCCTTCAGCATGCCCATATTCAAGTGTTAATATGAGTTTATATATGTACTTTGGTACAGTTTGGTTTTCATCAGTACGTCCCAGTTGGCCATATACAACAATGTAGAATGGTTTTCATTTTCTCAAACGATATTTTTATTAATGCTAATGGTTTCTTTACTTGGAAGATTTGGGTTTCAGCTATTACTATTCTTCGTCTTATTATTCGTCACATTACTATTTTTTTATATTAGTTGGCCCTAGTATGTGAATTTGGGGTCTTGCTCTATTTCTGTTCTATCTATTGTGTTTACATTGCAGTTTTAACCGACTTTTATCAGCTTTTTAACAGAAAGCTACTAAACATGGTATGATGATACTTAGTTTAAGAGGGGTACAAAATGGGGAAAACGTAAGAAAAAAAAGTATTAATTCAAATTTTAAAAGCTTAGGTGATATGAAAAACAAAAATGATAAAATGAAATGAGAGTCTTGCTGTTCTAGAGCAGGGGCTACGAAAATAGATATCGAAATGGTTTTCTTGGATCTGGATCC
This sequence comes from Morbakka virulenta, assembly GCA_003991215.1. Lineage (NCBI taxonomy): Eukaryota > Metazoa > Cnidaria > Cubozoa > Carybdeida > Carukiidae > Morbakka > Morbakka virulenta. The sequence continues at coordinate 504,973 of RDPX01000027.1, forward strand.
ACAACGGCATTGCAATGGAGACGGTGTGAGTAGCAGGTCAAGTGATATGGACTAAAGTAACCTGGAAACCAGAAAGAAACTTTATCAGAGCATTTACCGTGGTAGCAACAATGAAAAAGACATCAAGTCAGATCGATAAGGGTCCCGGAGTTCAACCAGACTCTACCGACTAAATTCAGTCAATGAAATCAAGGTAACAAGATGATCCTCCTACCAAAAAATCAAGTGCGACGTAAATAATGAGAGAAATCCTTTTTAACAAAAATTCCACAAAAAGTACAGGTTGTGACCGTTTTTCCTTTTTTTGCTTTTGTGACTAATATATCAGTAATGAACCAAATAACTTACGCTTCTAAATCCTTATGACGTACTAATTAAAATCCCAGGTGTTTGAATTGACACCCCTAAGTATTATGCTATTTCATTTTCATAGAATAAGTGGCGGACGTATTCAAGGCTGTTGACTTATCCCATTTATAGCTAGTAACAAACACTTACTAAATATAGCAATCACTGTTCGGTGGAAGATCTACAGCGTTTAAATATATTTAAACGATATAACCAATGATATATATCATTGGTCTATCAGGTCCCTAAACTGTGAAAAGCTTCAACAAGGTGGGTTGTAATGGATAAAGTAAACATTTGGTTTTAACTCAGTGAACAACACCCAATTTAGTAAATTTATACGTAAACTTGTGATAAAATTACTACCGGTTTACTCTGGCTTCGCTGATTAAAACATTTTTCTCCTAGAAAATTACTGTTTCTTCCCACGCAAACGTGGGAGGAAATCCATAATGTAACCCTCAGCAAGTAACATTTTATTTAACAGCACAACCTGTCATTTTTAACTTTTCGTGTTACATACGCAGATAAATTGGACTTACAAAAAACATTATTTAGTGGCATGATAACCAAGCACAAACAACTGAACAAGACGATGAAAAAAACGTCAACATTATTTGCAGAGCTAGTATTCTCATCACGGACACTGTTTAGTGTTAACTACAAACTGTAAGAGCTAATGAAATTCGAGCACTTTACCAACCAAGAAACTATTTATTCTTTACCTAACCAGCAGTGGCTTTTTATAGTATGCTCATCAATATGCTTTTTTAAAGACATGCAAAACAAACTTTAAAAGTACAAGCAGAGGTTTCATCTTATAATGTTTACCTCAATATTATTTTTAACTGGGAAAAGCGCATACTTTCCTTCCAGTACCATAACTGAGGACGGCCTACAGATCTGTCTTCTAATTTTTTCTTGTGCACTCCACACTTGGGGAAAATTGGTGTTCTGATTATCCCCTTCTATCAATCATTACCAAGGAAGTGATCGTGTCCTTTCAGAGCAGGCCATTACATGCCTTTACAAGACTACTCTAAACGATTCTGCTCACACGGCAAAACAATTACAAATTAATTTTTTTCCTGAGTTCTTTGACAAATATCACCCCCTTTTAACATTGCAGCTGACTTTATTGCATAAAACACCAAAGTAACGGTCTAACACCAACAAGTACATGTGAAATACAACTGTGATGAGAGGATCCGCATTTAATTCATACTTAAATTTCCTTACCGTTATAGTTGCTCCAGATGCCTAAAAGAGGAAAAAAAAAGAACTACATTAGACTAAAAGCTATTTTGATTTGATAAAATAAAAAGTAGTTGTTGTTGTGGTCCAAATGCGGAGAAAATGTCACTCGAATTTGAAAATAATATGCTAAATCACCTGTTGAACATAAGAAGGTAAATTAAAACATTGCATTTCCAAAAACATATTTCCTTCTGATTCTAGTCTGATGATGAGTAAGCTCACAGCAATCTGCTTACTGTGGCATCTTAAAATACGCCAGAGATACCATTTTTAAATCAATTGTTTTTTCCCTATTCTCATTATTCAGAGACCAGTCTTATTGTTCTTGTGTTGTTTCTGTGTTGTTCTTGTTTTTGTCTTTTTACTTCGTTTCTCGTCTGACAAATTTGAAAGCCACTCCTATTTTCCGCAGGCAATACATTTTACATGTTTGCAGTTTTAAATAACGTTTCTTTTTGTTTTCAAAGAACCCATACCCTCAGCTCAGTAAGATATAATGGCACCAAAGCTTTTGTCTGCTTTCATATTTAGTTTGCTTTACCTTGCACTTACTCCGGTAAAATAGCAATTAAGAGTTTTAGTAAGTTTCACTCACTAATAAATTAACTCCAATTTTTAATCCGAACTTCAGTTGGAAAATTTTCTTCAAGGTACGTAAGCAACAATGGGTCTTTAAAGGAAATAATGCAACATAAAATGTAGGTGCCAACAAAAATAACGAACGGTTACCGCAACAAAATTGTACGCATGCCCATAAATCAAGAACTCTCTGGCCACTCTCATCGAATTTTTTGTTCAAAGAGCTGTTGTGTTATGGCACAAATTTGAAAACAATGAACAAATAACATGTTGTTCTTTCAACCTGCAAAACCAACTCTGAGATTCGTGTGACTGAAGCATTTTCATCAACATTTTTTATTTCCTACACAGAGAACTCCTCAATAAGTATGTCCATAAACGAAATTGTAAAATGTAAATTGTTAAAAGCGCTGCTTTTCACAAATGCCCAAGAACATTAAAGCCTTTACAAAAACGGGGTGTCCACAGTAGATTACTGCGAAGCAATGGCCTTACAACTATTTTAAACTGGTATCTGTATTTTGCTTCAGATATCAAGCAACTTGCTACCCGATCTTTGATCTATCTGCGCTGCAAAAGACCCCTAACATGTACCAGGTTACCAAAATAACTATTTGTCTTTCTCAATACACTACTTAAAACCTTGTTCTGGAGATACCTTATTTGATAAGTTAAACAAGACATCAAAATTATGTAGTCTTCTTGAAACAGCGACACAGAGGGGAATAATAACAAGAATAAATATATCGTCTGGTGCAAACAATCATTGTATTCAATATTCGGCAACGCTATTGTTAATAATCCATTTTCAATTAAAACATCGCTTTCAACCCACCTCTCTAATGCCCTTGATTCTGGATCCTCCTTTGCCAATGAGTGGTCCACATTGGCTGTTGGGTACCAAGAGCCTAAGAGTCACTGGAGGAATTTGGCCATGACTTGACTGGCTTGAAGTTATCTACGGCAATGTAAATAATACGTTTTTTACTTTATGCTACTATGAACGATTTACAAATAAAATTTAAAAAAATAAATATATATATATAAATACACATATCTGTCTTCTTCTAAAATCTATGCAAGTGCATGCTTAAGTATTCTTTCAGAAAAGCTGGCTTGGTTGCAGGGAGTATATACGGGGTTTTAAACGTCAAAGTGCAAAACAAAACAATGAAAACGATACAGAGTCAGAGTTATAATAAGACATAGCAAAAGCCAACGTGAAAAATTTGCTTTAATGCTAAGCTTCAGAAACTTCAGTGGTGTAGCTCATGAGAAAAGATGGAAGTATTGAGCTTAGCATGGTACAGAACGGAAAATAATTAATATTTAAGTTTTAATAGGCATCACACGATGCACAACAGCTGTATCAAAATACGGCCAAAATTTGACTTTCGCCAAGTGACAGTACTGATTTGTGATCAGTTTCTATATTCACGTCATTGTGTTTAATCTTCTACTAAGATTCAGACGTTTTAAATAAAACTGGATTCAATGAGTTCGGACCTCGCCCCAGTAAGCGCACCTGCATGGAAAACGCTCAATAGTTGTCGGAGATTGCGCATCGGGTGGTACAATAGTCCAAGTAGTCACACTACAGTTCAGGATTCATTACTACTAGAAGCACCCAATAAAAAAATCAACCTGAAATAATGAAAGAGAATACAAAATATCGCAAAATTCGCTGCTTCGAAGCCCTCATGTAATGTTTTTACTTAATATAAGGCCATCTAAAAAATTACCAAAAGCTCAATAATTTTATGAGTCTTGCAAATTAGTCTGCATTGGTCAAGATATAACGAAGATCATCTGAATTACGTATAATAGAATACAAATTTCACAATATCCTGAATGGGAAGCATACAATCTGATCATAAAAACCCTTTTGACTTTAATTCAATGTAATGGTCGACTAACATTACTGATATGCTTTTTTCTATCTTCTAATGTAAATCATAAACGGAAGGTTACAGTTTCAGCTTTCCGGTTCTTTTTAATTGAGATTTTGTCCAAAGTGTAAAAAACAATTACTACTATAACAGAACCAGCACCAGAAGCAACAAAATCAGAACTAGAAAATTGTTGAGAAAACTGGAAAATCTACAGGTAACAAAGTTGCATCTAGGCAAAACGGATATTCTTCAATGCAGTCTTTTTGTAGGATGGCCGTTCATTTGTACATATACCTTCCTTATTACTTGCACGGTCAGCCTGTTCATAATAAACAGCCAACGCTCAAGCTTGTCAACTTCCGAAAATACTACATCATCGATTCGCAAACATGCCCGCATAACATGAAATAGCCCAATATAACGCAGAATTATTACAATAACTATGTAAGGGGGTCTTAAAGCTTTTCTTTTCTGACACATTACAAATCACGTGACGAAATCGAGATAGGGTAACAACTGTAAAACTTGAACTCAACCCCTCCCCCCCAAAAAAAACCCACCAAGCAATTAACACTAAGCAACCAACCAGGAGACTCGCTGGTATAAAGGAAGTACTAAGACACCGAATAACCTGTCTATTCCAAATTACTCCCCATCATCACCACCACCACCAAGCCATCTCCTACTTCTGTTTCATTCTAGTAGCTTTAAGATAAGAAATCACTTTATCTCTTTCCGTTACTTAAACAAACCAAATCGGTATAACTTCAAATACAACACAAGGGCTATTGGAGCCCAAATTCCACAACAAAATAGTATAATATGTTTGTTCTATTCGTTAAAGACAGATCTAAATATTTCGGCCTAAAGACTGACAATACATACACAAACACTAAATCTTAATTAATCTTCGTGGTAAGTGATCATGAACGTTTATAACTCCTGACACTGCAGAGAAAAGGTGCCAATAAAAATGCCTTTAAAATTAAGTACAAGTTACCTAATAAGATTGTTTAGTACTTAAATCATTGTTATACAAACAGTTTAAAAAAATACTTTTAAAGAGTCCTTTATTTAGATGGCCGTTTTATTTGGATGCACATTGACCCAATACATCATGGAAATAAAAAAAATAAAATTTAATCCGAAACAACTGTAAAGATCAACAACACATACTTCTTCCAATTTATCTGAAACCATGGCTACTGCCTTCATTATTTCATCAATTCTGCCAGTAATATTCAAAATTCTACAAAGTATAAGCAGGCAAGATCATATTTCCTGTGTTTACTTAAATAAAACAAGACAAAAAGCTCAATATGTCTCAGAAGTCGTCAAAACACCTAAAGTAAGCACTTTGCAGGGTCAATAATCATGGTCATTTAATCTTTTTAAATGTTTTTTTAATTAGCCTTTTCCACTTTTTAATTGGTCACTGACTTTGGTAGCATAGTGACAATGCCAACATCCTTTCGTTTTTTGTCTCTCGCATCCTCCTATTTTAGGTTAGCCTGTTTGCAAGATTTTTTTCACCATATATTTTCAAGTTGTGTCCTCCATTTTACTTCTGCCCACCACGTTCATATCCCACGCTTTCATCACAATCCATTTCCTACACAAGGCTCTTGTGGGCCAAGTCTCTCCAAGAGTTCGGTTGTATCCTTCCTGCCAGACAGCTTCAAACCGTACATCTCCCATACCAGGGTTCCTTCTGTTACTTCCAAGAAATTTGCTTCTATTGGCATCACAATCAATGTTTCAGAACCATGGACTATTGTAGACCTTATATAAGCTTTTTAGACTTCACTTTTTATTTTCATTGTAAACGTCCCACTATACACGACTGAGGCCAGCTCGTTGAACTTCATTCGAGTAAAACAACAACTTTTTTGTCACTGTATCTCAAAGTTACAACCAATAACGATAATCGGATCGATTAACCTACGCGACATCCACCATTTACCTTGCTTCTTTTTCCTCTATTATTATTACGTCGCAACATTTCTTACACTTGAAATTCTGCACGTCTGCTGGTAATTTCCTTGACACCAACACATCTCTCATAAGAAACACTTTCGACATTTCGTGTTCTGACAGACTTCTCCGTCACTCTTTTGTCCCAAAATGCAAGGATATACTTGACTATTTCAATTGCTGTCAGGACACCACTTCTGGTCATTACATGGTCTTCCTCACGTTGAAATGACGCATAAAAAATACATTTAAGATTATGACAAAGCAGTAACTAATAATGATACAAGTACTTCATCCATAGAAAACTGAGTGAACCGGGATATCTAGAACACTGTTGGCCAGTGGTGCCACGGAAACACAGCATGGTGTTAATTACACAATCATAGAGCTTGTGCCATTATTTAAAGTCTACCTCCTCTTTTTGTATATGGCACACTCCCAAAAAACTACGAAAAAATATTGAAACAGCTACTTAGTTGTAAAACTGGACTGGCAAAATTTCTCCGAGCATTCGATCATGGCATTTAAAATAGATACATAACAAATCAGTTTTCTTTGGCCACAACCGAGTTCATTAAAAGCTGCGACCAAGCAATATGGTACATAAAATTACCTTTCCACTCCGGCTGTGCCAGAAATATTTATCTGGGCATTACTCTAAAACAAAAGTGAAGGATATTGATCAATGACCAAATGAATTAAAAAGTAATCGTACACACTACATATACCTGAAAGAAAAACAACTAATACAACAGTAAACACTCGTGATTAAAAAAATACGATGCAACAACAAAATCCAGCTGCTAACATTATGTACAGCAGCAGTCAATACAGCAATTTTTCACACTTCGCAAAGGTTGAGCGAGGAATTCAGAAACAAAGAAACAATATTATCAATTGTATATTCTGAAAGCAGTCCAGCAGTAAATTGCCCTTTCTGTCAAGCGTCAACACGAGTAGGAAAGCGGCGGGCTCTTGGGGAGTAATCCCTAACAAAAAATCCAGCAATGAATATTCTTCGCTTGTAATAAGGCAACTCCTTCCAGGCAACCCCCTTCGGGCAACCCCCTTACGGATAAGAGGTTCATTTTTTCTCCTCGACTTCTTCCATAAAACATCAAGGCTTCTTTTCCTGTATAAAATAAGCCCTACGCAGCTAAGGCCGAAACGAAAGCTCTTATATTCTGATTAAAAACTATTGCCGTGGTTGAGAAAAAGTTATTAACAGTGACTAGATATAATTAAGATAAAAATTATTTCAAAGCTACGTCCAAATAAAGCTATTTCACTGTACTTAAACCCAGTAATAAAACATATTGAGGTTTCTATTAGTCTTTGCGGTTTACTTCTTCATAACGTCAACAAAGCCTGCACTGATGACCAAAACCATAAATCCTGTCTTAAAACGGCTTTAGTAGCTTTATTATACTCACATAACATTACTCTTTTTGAAAACGTGATCAGGCTTTAACAAAGCATAGTTTCAAATAAAAATAATCGATAATCAGGTACTAAACCCCACCATACCATTTACAATGTATATTTCGTACTACAAGCGTGATTATCAAATACCTTTTCTACTCAAAATGCACCCTTAATTATCAACTTGACTTCCTACAAATCAGAAGGCATCAAAACCTACTTCTACAATATTCTGGCCTTTGTCACTGTTTTGATGTTCAAGCTTAAATGCTTTATCAAAATCTTCACTTGTCAATCTTGTTGTTAAGGACGCACTGCAAAAGGTTGAGAAGGCTGAATTCCACAACACACCCTTCCAACTATGGTAGTGACCAATTCACAAAGCAATTAAATCCCAATAGCTGGGTTTATACCATATTATATTGGCTACTTCAGGGTCAGGTAATCCCCTCCCTCACCTCTGTCACTAAAGATCTTAAAAATTTCATGTTAATTCTTGAATTTCATGATCAAAGGTTTAGTAATGACCGGAGGGGTGTCCAGCGTTGCCGAAGTAAATAAGGAATATTGATACAATGCTAGTAAGATTCAACAAAAGTAATATTCACTAACATACTGTACAAAGATAAAGTGATTCTAAAAAGAAACATAGTTAATTGAGAAATGTTTATGCCTTTGGCCTAATTAGAGAAAAAGTCTATATGTAATATAGTTTTTCCTGCACCCTTCGACTAAAAATAAAATTAAAAATTGGGAAATTATATTGACAAAGCTCATTCTACTCGGTTGTTCTGTGAAGCCATAAGAAGGCATACGTAATGGCCGGGAAAGAACCCTGTTTCTCCGTGTGGTGGGTTAGAATTCTACTACTAAGCTATCAATGATTACAAATGATGTCAATTTCAAAGTGCCTTGCAAATTTGGTTTTAAGTTCTGTAAAAACCTAAGCATTCCTTCTGTGAGGCCGGCTGATGCCTCTGTGGCTAAGAAGTGTGAAAGTTATGTTTGTTGGTTTCTTAGTTCTTCAAAGGTACTTCAGACATACGTAAACAAACACAATTTTGGATTTTAGTGATACTGAGAATATTTTACAAAAGTGCTAGATTAGAGCCATTATTTCTGGTGGTTCAAAGTACTTATAAAAATTATAATTGTCAAAAAAATCCGAAACAATCGAAAACTACCAATAATTTTCAATATGCAACAACCCCAACTTAAATACATCAGTCAATTGTCTTACCTTCTCCCTCATACTTCTTATATTTGTTCCTTCCTGAAGAAAACAGTACAATGAAAAATAGTACACGTACAAGAAATGTTGGTGTGTATATATATATATATATATATATATATATATATATATATATATATATATATATATATATATATATATATATATATATATAT
>RDPX01000027.1:514491-529590 GCA_003991215.1 Morbakka virulenta
ACTTTAAGACATATTCAGTAAATCTACCACTTTCCTTCTCGTACGATCAAGCAATCATATTGCGTTGGATATTTTATATACTGGGCTACAGAGCATCAAAAAGTAACCAAAAATAACATTGGAGACTGCCTCTAAAGCATTAATAACAGCCTTCAAATTAAATCATAACCCTCTCTCTTTGTAGGCTTTGCTTACTTTGTTTGCTGAGTTTTCCAGTGGGGAACAAAATACCTTTTACAACCTGTTACAACCTGGAGTAATGTGTTTTGTTTTGGGTTTTCTTTTATTTTTAATGTCATCTTCCTCAGATAATGGGCTCAGATGATGCTCTTCAGAGGGTCTTCTTTGTGAAAGTGAGGAGTTTCTTCGCAGGATGCTCTTCCTGCGAAGAAAACCCTTCTTGACACCAATGGTTTTTTCCTATGTAAAGTTCCGATGTCCTTTTGCCCGCTAGAATAATCGATCCCGGAATCTCTTGCTTACGATACAATTGCACTAGCCATTAAGCCACAGCTCCTCTAGTAATGAGTATTTGTGTGGACTTAAACAATCCTGGTTATCCAGACTGGTTAGTTGAACATCAAGATAAAAAAATTAAAGTAATTAAATTAACACTAATGCTTGGATAGAAAAACAAAGTACCGAAATGGTTAAGGGGTCATTGGGAAATATATATATAGTATTAGGAGTAAACTCCAAACAGCCAGATGTTAAGGCTTCTATTTTGACAAAATAATAACATAAAGAAAAAAACCCCCAAAAAACAAAACCAAACCAACAAACAAACAACTTATACATCACAAATAAATTTTACACGAGATGCAATACATAAACAAGGCCACAGAAGAAGTGCTTCAGAAATTTAGATAAGAGACAGACATAAGATAGACCATATATATATATATATATATATATATATATATATATATATATGATGTATGTACTATAAAAAATAAATACGGTTTCTGTGAATTCAAGGCGTTGGAGGATAAACAAATCAAGAAAATACTATAGATATTTTGAAATAAATCAGACGTCCCAAACATTTCGCCGGTGTTTTATGAGCAATGATAAAAAAGTGTTACAAAATCAAATAAAAATTGCAATGACATTTACTTTTGTCGAGTATGGGATTTCATTGGAACTTTGCACTCAAACACAACTCTTTTTAAACACTCGATTTATTCTTTTTCATAAACAATAACAACTAATTGCATCTCTTGTACAACTTGTACCACGTAGAAATGCACATCCCAGTTCTAATAAGAGGCAGTTTCCATTGATCTGTTGATATATTTTTTGACATAACTAAAAATTTTACCGAGCAAAAAATTATAATTCTTCCCAGCAGCCTTTTTCATCAGTAGTAACATTCTTTTTATCATAGGGCAACTATCCAAGAAAATGACGCAAAAATAGTTCCTAATAGTTTGGCTGAATCCACAGGAATAAGCTGCACTAGAGGACAGAAGACTAATTTCAAAAACACTGTGTGGCTTCTGCACGCAATCTAAAATTCATATCTGTTAAGATAAAAATCTGTTAACGAGGGCACGATAAATTCTGTGTGGCTCCTGAAATTATTAAAGAATAAAATCAAAGGTCGTATTAAAATATATATTTATGTCACTCTAGGAGAGCATTAAAAAAAACGGGGTTTTTTTTAATGCTCTCCTCAAGGGGTGATTTTTTACCTTCATGATTATCTGTATAAAGTCAACCTGGGTTACACAAGCTATGTACATCTAACACAAACTTTTAGGTGAAACCTTAACATTTGGGGCGCAGCTAACACACAGTAGCAACTAATGCAGAGGTTTTGACACTACGGTAATTTATCATTTTAACCAAACGGTCAAAATTACCTTTCCGATGATTCCACCTGCATCCTATGGTTAAAGAAAAAATCAAATTGGGGTAATCATAAACAGCAAGATCAAGTTTAGGATACATTTACAGCTATTATAGGGTAAACAAAGTGTCAAGAAAAAAGGTGAGCACAACAATGCATTTAAATGTCAATAAAAATTAGGTTAGCTTCTGACAGAGCTAGGAAAGCATGCTTTTACAGTTCATACCACACTACTAATGCTGGGAAATATAAACCCACACAATTTACATTCCACATCATATGGTGTCCATTATTAATGACTGCAATGAATTCACTGCCCATGACACTATATGCCAACTGTTTTTAAAATTTCTATATTCGATATTATTCTTTCCTTTGAATTCATTACGAAGTCTCTTCTTGCAGCATTCTGAAGAAAAAGTGGTATTTTGCCAACTATTCAACGCTGTAATCAACTAACGATATATTGACGTTCTTAAAATTGTTTGTTTTTAAGGACATGATTGTGCAATGAATGGCACCCCTTGGGGTTAAGAATGCATATATTTTACGACACTGATGCTGTCCCATGCTGGCAGTGACAGCTGAGATAAATTTAGAGGGCTAATATTCTCTCGGACCAACACCTGGTACCCCATCCGATCCTTTTGATTTAACAACGTTGTATTTCAGTCAAATAACTTGGTGTATTGGTAAAGGCAAACAAACTGATAAACTGAAATTCAAGCAGAACATTGCGTGGTTGTTTGGATAGCAATAGGTCGTCTGTATTGAGTGGTAGTTGGGGATTTATGTCGACAAGTAAAATTTACACGAGACTTCATAGAATGATGTAACTGCCTGACTTCATCAACAAATGCAGGTGTGCAACCATGTTTTCCAAGTACCGCCCAGAGAGCATCACGACTGACAGTGTCAAAAGCCTTCGTTACGTCTACAAATACTTGACAAAGTTTTTCAATGAGCTGCCCGGCGGAGAAAGTGACATATGAAATTCCGCAATGGCTATCACAAATTGCTTTTTGCTTTTTTCTTTGTGTAGAGTGACTAAAATGGCATCAATCCAGTCCTGAGCAATTGGATTATCATTCCAAACAGACATAAGCAGAGTGTACTGCCCTGTGAACGTTTACACCACCATGAGCCAGCAATTCAACTAGAATGCTATCAAGGCCTGGTGATTTGCCTGTGTTAATCTGTTTAATGCTTCCAATAACCTCTAAAAGAGATGGTTTCATATCTAGCTCGAGGCGCAAATCTCGCTGAGGAACAGAATCCACAGCAGCATCACCCACAACAGAAGTGCTGTAAAGGGCTGGAAATGCTCAAACCAGCGTCTCATTAATTTATCAGGGGTCTTCAGTAACGTGGTTCCATCCTTATCAAAACAGGTGTGGTATTGAACCAAAAGCCTGGTGTAACAAGTCGCAGAACATTTGCATGTCTTTCCTCCTGAAAGCCAACTCCATTTGTTCAGGCATCTGACCACCACTTATTCTTAATTTGGTGCAACCTCCGCTGAACAGCCCTTTTCACATTATGAAAATTGGCAGCATAATGTAACCTCTTTTCATTAGGAAAGGCATTCACTTCAACACAGTCATCACTAAGCCAGCCCCGATGCATGGCCACTTTCAGTGTCAGCCCTCGTCTCAAAGATAACGTCTTTAAATCTTCCCCAATCACAACCTAAGAAATCTGTTTGGTCAAAAGTTGATCTCAATGCATCTCTGACATCCTCTAACTTGGAAACATAATTGTATTTTAGTGCCTTGACCCCACGGACGCCAATCTTACAGCGAATAGAAATTTTGACTTTAGCGCGAACCATTAGATGGTCTTTGTCACACTCTCCTCCACGCATTGTCTTGACCTGCGTCACTGCGCCTGCAGAACATAAAGTTAAGTAGGTGGCCATACTTATACTGAGAACGGTAAAAGAAGGTGTTGATATAATCCAGATTGAGTTCAATGCAGAGCTGAAGCAGCAGTAAACCATTTGAGTTGATGTTACCAGTCCCATGAGGACCCAAACGCTTCCATGCTTCACTGTTAAAACCAACACGAGCATTGAAGTCACCAAGGATGACTACACTTTCACTATTCGGAATGTTAGTTATTTTGACAGAAAAAATGTTTGCTAGAGTAGAAATCGAGGTCGTGAACTTTTTTTATGCAAGCATGAAAATGATCAAAGTGCTCATGCCGGCTGAAAAAAATTGTTAATCTTGTCAAAATAAACCGGTCTCCGTTTCTGTCGATCTTCAGATGGTTCCTTCTAAGCACTAATCCAATGGCGCTTTTTAGGCTGCTCTTTAATTTATCCTTAAAACCATGGAGGGAAGAGGTGAAAACAAATCCTTTACAAACATCTATTTTCTCTTTTGTGACGCATTATTGAATTCCCCGTGCCTATAAGAAGTACCAAATACTGAACCGGCCTTTGATGTTCGAATTCTAATGTAGGGTATGTAGGAGTATTAACCACTTCCAGAGGTTCACTTTCAAAAAATCCCCAAATAGTGGGCAACTACGTACTATGCCCGTCAAGCTTTTAATGCCTCAGAAAACGTAAAAAGGCTTGTTTAGATTTCTGAAAGACTATAAGCAACAGTCAAAACCAAAGAGAAAGTCGCGAGATGTTTGTATGACTTTGTTAAGAGTTTCTGTTTTAGCCTTGACGTATTTTTGGAAGTTCAGAATCCTGAAGTTCAGAAATTTAATCCTGAAATTCAAATTTTACATACACATTCTAACATCACTGAGCAAAATAGAACCAAAGAACCAAAAGTTTAGGGGTAAGGCCAAATTCCTGTTTTGTGACATTCCTCACAACCAGTACCTGTGGTCTTTCTCAGCCTGACACGACAGTAACTTATTTTTCTCGGCACACTTATTTTGTAAAACGCAATCCAAAAAAGCACCATGAGCCAAAATCACCTTAGGATCTAATTCCACAAAAGTGATAAACAGGTCTTTCCCACGTTCCTTAAATATTTCTCCAGAAGCTGCCTCAAGCTAAACATATTAACTTCAGTTCGGGACATGATACTTGATATTTACTTGGTGACAGGTTGAAGTTCACTAAACAAGGTAATATCTGAATGGTGGTGCAAACAATCTTTACCGTGTGCACTCGATCTTTTAACAACATCATGGTTTTCTCTCAAAAGATTATTGTCGAGTAAAAGGAAAGAGTTGACACCTTCGCATCTCGTTCCAAAACACTTTAAAAAACCCAGGATAAACGGATTAAAGCTACCACTCCTCAACAGACTTTTGAACAGCTCCGTTCAAAAGATCAATGTTCAGAACGGTACGGCACATCAATTCTCTGTGAAACTTCCCTGCTGTTATTAACTTGCTCAACTTTTTGTCACACACATATCTATATCTATACGTAAACAAGTTACACAAATGTATAAAATACAAACATATACAGGCATACATACCTACATACATATGTGATTAGTGAACTCTACTCCCATTACGTCCATTTTACGGTTTATCAACTATGACGATGTATGATTTTTGAGCAGTTAAAATGGATTTGCAGACTAGTTACTATCTAGTAGGAGTTCTTAGACAATCGATATGCTAAAAGAGCCTGTAAGTATGTTAATACCTCTGCAGTAAAAAGTACAGATTTAGCTTTTCATTGATGTCAGTAATTCTGACATTGTTAATGAAACATGAATTACTATTAAAAATAAAAAAACCTTAAAATTAAAGTACCATAAAGAATGGTGAAAAACATAATACAAAATCTCTCCGGGTAGCAATGCTTGAAACAATTGAGTTAAAAAGCAATCTGTTGAGATCTTTTAGATCCGTGTTTTTATCCTCTATTTTCATTGTGACTTGAGAAACACTAAATCTTGTTTATCCGCTTAAAAGCAGTAGTGATCGAGTGGTGACCTGGCTAAACCAACTGCTTACCACGCGCGTGGTACCGAGTTCGAGTCTCAGCCATTTCTCTGGAATTACTGTGTCTACTTCTTTATCCGTTATAAGAGGGATACTGCTTAGTTCATACATGTTTTCAAAAATAGAATCAGGCGCGGGAAGAAGGTAACATACTAAAAAAGTAATCGCTCCCAGAATTGCTTATGGCGGAAGAAGACCCCCCTCCAAAAAAGCCTCCAAAAAACAAAACAGCACATTCCACAATTTATTTAGCAGCCTTCTGAATTACGGGGCAAACAAAACCACCATTTGAATTCGTTTTTCCCTTGTATATCTACATTCCTGACTCCTACACATATTAATCTTACATTTAATTTGTTTGACGTTTTTTTTAAATAACCTTGGATTGTCTGAATACAAAATATGGCAGATTCAGCACATATGCTTTCCCATGACATGAGATTTCAAATTTTACAAAATGGGTCTTAATGATTAGCTACGCAATAACATGAAGGTGGTTTTTGATGATGATGATGATGATGATAATGATGATGACGACGACGATGATGATAATGACGATGATGATAATGACAATGATGTTGATAATGATGATGATGTTGGTGATGATTTTCATGATGATGATGTTCATGATGATGATGNACATTCCTGACTCCTACACATATTAATCTTACATTTAATTTGTTTGACGTTTTTTTTAAATAACCTTGGATTGTCTGAATACAAAATATGGCAGATTCAGCACATATGCTTTCCCATGACATGAGATTTCAAATTGTACAAAATGGGTCTTAATGATTAGCTACGCAATAACATGAAGGTGATTTTTGATGATGATGATGATGATGATAATGATGATGACGACGACGATGATGATAATGACGATGATGATAATGACAATGATGTTGATAATGATGATGATGTTGGTGATGATTTTCATGATGATGATGTTCATGATGATGATGTTCATGATGATGACGTTCATAATGATGATGATGATAATGGTGATGATGATAACAATTATGGTTTACTTATGTGCCACAACTCAACTTAGACTGGTTCCATTCAAAGCTGAGTCTGAAACAGTCATTGATGTCAATGTGTACTTTACAGAAAATACAAACAAGTAGGGCTAAGCCCTTCTAAAATGTTATTACTTATTCTTTACCCTGCCAGAAGCCTTTGTAGCAAGTTTAAATGCACAGTCAAATGGTACTTGGTGTTCTGCAGCGAAGATCATGACTGGGGTCACTCTTTCCACTCAAACTCCACATTGGGATTCTGGATGTGCATTTGGCCGACTATTACTTAATTTAAGATTTGTAAAGCACGCCTCTTGCAACTGTAACACTCGCTAATCAATCTCACATCTTTAGGTTTGTATGTTTATACTTTCGCTGGTCACAGCACTTTAAAAGACACCTTTATTGAAGAGACAATGTGGCATTTACTTGATTTCACTTCTCTTTGACTTCAAGGCTAACAAATAAAAACGATACTATCTAAGTTATCAAAATCTCATTTTTTTTGCCCATGCCTGCATGGAAAGCAATTACTGCTGCGCCAATATAGTGCGGAAAAGGTGGTGCTCACTCCCAAACATCACTGGCTAAACAATGCACTTTTCATATGACACCATATCTTGATGAGAAGAATTATCTAGAACATTTATGAACATACTATAATCAAATGAGCTTAATTGAAGGATATTCTTAGAAAGATTCTAGAATATTCGCTGTAAGAAGCATCTGGAAATGTATGGAAAGTTGTACTTAAAACAGACATAATGTAAGAAGATATTTTAGAATATTCGTTGTAAGAAACATCTAGATAGCTATGGAAAGTTGTACTTAAAATAGACATTATGGAAGAAGTTATTTTTAGAAACACGGTTAGTATATAAGCGAGACATGCGTTTGTAAGAAGGATGCATCGAATCGAATAGCACAAACATCGCTGAAATCTAAAGAGAAAGAATAAAGATCTTCGGAGAAGTCATTTTTGTGGTTATCTTGTGACCATATCTGCCATATTGAAATTGTAAAATTTAAGTCAAAATTCAGTTTCTACTGTCAATAGAATTGAGGTTTTCATTGGCTAAAATAACGCATTCTACTTGCTTAGGAATAAGCTATCACATAAATCAAATATGTTGCATCCTGCTAGTAATCTGCTTATCAATAACTGTTTGAATGTTAAAGAGCACAGAATGAAGCATAGTTATCCTTCTACTTAAACAAAGTGGGTGGGGGCTGGTTGCTGCGAGAAAAAGAATTTCATTTTCATTCTCTACTCTATACAATTTGAACTGCAGAAGCTCCAGCACCTTACCATTTGTTTTTCAAAACATCACCTTCTGTCTGTACAATAGCTTAGTCCTCATTTATGTTTTTTCATAAGATATAGATTTACATACCAGAAAAAGTTGGCTTAACTTCATGTCGTACACTGATATTGTAATTTTAATTGTGCAGCCTAGGGTGCCAACTGTTTTTACTCTCCCTTTCAATTCAAAACACTCAATCTTTAATGAAGGCTCTCATACAATGTAGGTATCTGTTTCTTTTTGTATAATCAGATGTTAATAACATGAAATATTATCACTGTATGTTATTACTAATATAATATTACTACTACATAACTTAGAACAGACCAATTTTTATGTCTGTAGTATGTGCAGCACAAATGCTAATGATGAGAATTATAACCATCATAATAATGACAATGGTAGTTGAAGTACCATTGCTGAGGAAATAAGATTAAAGTGACAACAACATTCGAAATTGTAAAGGCGATTACCTTAATGATGACAGCAACTAAAAACAATCTTGACTGTGTCAACAACAAATTTGATAATAATGGGAGCAATGTAGAGATTTCATGTTCAAAGATTATACCAATACTTAGTTGCTGAGTTTAATTAATATACTCAAAAAATCCATAGAAACCTACAATGACGTACCTAAAATGTAAAATATAGTATTTCAGTCAAATATATAGGCTAGCTCTTGGCAATGCTTTTTTGTTTCGATTTTCTTAAAACAAACTGTGGCTATATATCCTATAAAATGGGCACTATAAAACTGACATACTGGAACATAAATATACAAACATCAACTGACAATCATCAAAAGTGGTCAAAAATATTTTCTGCTTGACTAGTTACCTGACTCAGAATGATAAACCTCACAGTAAGCTTTGCATCAAGATCTTTATTATGTGCTTCGGCCATGTCTTCTTTTCCTACATGCAAAAATATATTAAAACACTTACAACAATGTACAAATGGTCCATACATCCTTCAATAAAACGTGGGAATTTTCATTAAAAAAATTAAATTTTACCTAGTTGGGTTTTTTTTACTGATAAAACAATATATATAAATATACATATATATACACATATTACAAAAAGAGGAATCATGGCTCAGCCTTATGTGCAGTTGCATTTTAACCAAAAGGTACCAGGTTTGATTTCTTTTTCAGGCCAAAAGCTTTGAAACTTTAAAAAAAACCCATTGGTGTTACAAAGGGCACTTAGACAAGAATTTTCTCACTGTCACAACAGGGTCCCTCTGTAGGGCACCATCTGATCCCTGGAATTTTTTTGAGTGTGGATCGGGGCACTAAAGACAATAATACAAAAAAAGGGAGGAAGAAGAGAATTGTAAATAGCTGCATTGGCAGTTATAACCTCTCCCTCCCTCCCCCCATCCTATCAAAACTGCAGCTAACAATTTTGGTGATCCAAAATCTAGATTTCTTACACAATTATACTTTAGGAATTCATTCTATGAGAAAGGTCATCTGCATGCATTCTTACATATAACAATATTACGCTGGCTTCGATAAGATAGAAGTGAAAGTAGAATGGCCTATGACTGTGGTAGGGAAGCAGAAAGAGATAGGATGAGAATAATGATGGGGTAAGCAAAGAGAGAAAGGGTGGTGGTAAAGAAACAGAAAGGAAGAAGTTGATTAGGAAGCAGGGAAGGAGGAAAAGGATAACAAGAAAATAGGAGTGAATAAAAATGGGAAAAGAGAAAAAAGTGATAAGAGGCTGGGAAAAATGATCAGGGAAAATGGGGGAAAGGGGGGAAGGGGAGAAAGAGTAGAAGGAGAGACATGGGGGAGAGAAGCTGGTGAAGAAAAGGGTAATGGAAAAAGAAGAGCAGAGCAAAGAGCAGGTGAGTTGAAAAAATAAAGTGGAAGTGATTAAGGGGATAACAAAGCAATGAGGGGAAGAAAACAAGAATGTGGGTGTATACTGTATGCCAGATGTGTTAGTACACCTCACAAGGTGGAGGCAGGGCACTAAACAATCAATTGCTAATGCCCTCTTTACAATGAGTAAAAAAAATAGTAACCTGACAAAAGTTTGTCAGTTGATAACCTTGCAAAAAATATTATAATTAGTATCTGTATTTACTCCAACATTATGAAAACAAATAAAGAAAATAACAAGAAAAGAATATTAAACACATATTGTGAGCTCTGTAGCAAAACTATCAAGTCTTTGCGAGTCCCACTCACTAAATTATATATCTGCCTATACTGCAACTGTTAAAAAAATTGCTACAGTTTTGTTGGTGCCAAAAATACACAAAAATATATACAGTCACAAACACAATTGTGGATTCTTTAATTTGTGTGTAAAAGTAGTGAAAAAAAACAAACAAACTGTGATCAGTGTTAGTATCTTAGGTATAATTTTACCAACAGCCTTAAAAGTGCACCTTGTCTTCAAAGACCTGTCCAGGCTCATTTTGACAATAGTCAATTACTATGGCCAGTCTAAAACTACTCAAATATTCTTAAAAAGCAAAAATAATCACTTTGAAGTAAAGAAGGTTCTGAAATAATAAAAATTGTAAAATAGTAAAAATAGGAATGTTATCATTTGCTAAATAATCCCCATCTCATGGTTCTCAAATTTCAATTACAAAATTCTTTTATTAAAAAACAAAAGAGAATTATTTGTAATAAAAAACCCTCTTAAAAAGTCACAGGTCTAATCATAAAAGAATCCAATGGGTACAAACTGATCAGATACCACTGTTATATTGTACTTTGTAATATGACTTGACATGGAATCATACCAAATTGATGTGGAACAACATTAATGAACATTTCACTGCCAGGTTGTGAGGAGGGCAACCAGATAGATCATCAGAACCCAATGTTATCCACTGTACTATCTTTATGCTTAAATATTTCTTACCTATGCAACTTCATGCAGCTCTTTAGTAAACTCTGTCCTATACTGCACCTTTTAAAATTTTTGGCTAACACACCAATGAAAGGGTAATTGCCAGGTTGTATTGTGACAACTGAACACAACTATTACTATAAAATCTTGAGAGTATTGTACAATTCAACTTTATGTTCTAGGTGGAAATGATTGGGAAAAATCAACAAAATACAACTACAAAAATGGGTGCACTGATGAAAATGGTTGTGAAGTACCACCTCACAACTATGTTTATACATCATTTTTATGCTCTAATTTAAAGCCAGTGTCTTATTTTAATTGGATAATGGGTTGCTTACTGACTTCATTGACCCTCTTTACATTTCTGACATGCTGTCAAAAAATTAGTATATGTCATTCCATACAAACAAACATCCTCAAAGTATTCACACAAATGCAATTACATGAATTCCATCTTAATTACCTAAAACACTTTACTTTCCCTGTAATTACCAGCTGGTCCTCTTAACTACTAAGTTATCAAGTCTTAGTAAATCTGTTTTATTACTTTAAAGCTGCATTTATATGCATTACTGTCCATCAGTTACTTTGATATTTTTGTCAACCTAATCTGTGAAAGAGTAAGCCAATCCTGCCATATTGACTTGTTATGTCTGAAAAATTGTAGACAGCATTAATGGAAATATTCTTCACTACAACAGTCACTGCACTGTTGTTTAAAATTTTAGTGGCTTTCACTCATGCAGTACACTGGTATCAGTATCTGTAACAATGTCATAAGGTCTTATATTTTCAGCTCTTTTTTCATGGGAGGATAAACTGCAAAATACTTTCAGGTGGTGAGCCTTAGTCTGTAACTCATGGGAAATTATTTATTTTACACAACAAAATTGTGACCCCAGGATTCAGAGAGCATATTCATAAAATATTGTCTTGTATAGTTTGTTACATTGTGGTAGTAGACTCACCAACTATTTATACACACTAAAGGTTAGGATTAAAATTTTTGTTTCTACATCAAGTGACCAAGTTTTAATGATAAAAACTATGCACCAAGGAAGTAAAAGTGATACTTTCACAATATTAAAAGGAAAATTTCCTTGCTGGGATACTCCCAATGGTAATTAAGTTTCAAAGTATATTGATGAGATGGTATTGTAGAAAAGTTAAAAAATGTGTGCACTGATGTGGGCTCCAACCACCACCTATGGCTATCACAAACATGTCTGAAACATGACCTATTTGTGACTGTTCACTTATAGTTCAGGAAAAATTATGTCTATATGTAATCCTCATCCTGCAAGGCAAGGATCCCATTAACTCTAACTATTCTCACTACAAAACACAGAAAGTAGCATAATAATGGAGCTTATATGAGTGTTGATATTGAAATGTACATAGAACAAGAAATTATGCTACTATCAACAATGGAAATTAATACAATTTATAATGTAATGGACCATTTCCTCATACTGTAATAGCCATCAAAATAAAGCAAATCCGTTAATTAATTATTAATATACAAAGTGTTTTATGTTTGTTTATGTTAAAGAGAAAAATGATTAACATATTATGCTCAAAGAAAACAAGTGATCTATTTGGCAGATTTTGTATGGTTGTTGTGAAATCCAAAAATGAAAGATTTTCATCACAAAACTTTAAATATATGTATGCTTCTGAAACATGGTGTCACCAAAGGGCATTTGATACAAACCTGCTGTGGGGATGTTTTCCCTTTTTTTGGCTGACAGCTTTAGAAAAAGCCACAATTCTTTTCTCTGACTAAAATTTACAATTATGGCTTGCAAGTTAGATGATCATTCTTCTTAAAACACATTTGCCAGTACCGTATGGAGATTTGTCCTTGCACCAAACAGGCTAACTTTATTTTAATTTGCTGTTTAATTGTGCGATTCCCTGCAAAATCTAGGTGACTATAAATCTGTTTCTTCTCCAACTCTTTAATAAGATATTTGTTTTTGGTACCTTGTGTTCACTTGCAATAGTAATGCATTTTAGGATCTTGTTAACAAGTTACTAACATTTTGTGCAGCCCACTGCCATTCTTCATGCAACTTCCTAAATTACCTGTCTTTCTTTCTTTTCCCATTGATAATATACTCCACTTGTGGACATTTACCACAGATATTAATTCCATTCCAAGATTATTTGAACCTCAGGAATATTGTGGCACTTTTTTGGTAAAGTTAACTACCAGCTTTGTTAAATCCTTCAAACAATAACTCCAGGCTTTCACATTCAGAACACCAGCAACATACCCTAGGAATTCTGCCTTGAATGATTTACTACTTTCTTGATGTAACACCTTGATTTATTGTTAGGAATTTTGGAAGAGAAGACAACTTTGCATTCTCGACAAGTAATTTTCTTAAGTCAATAAATGTACACAGTAGGAATTTCACAGTTTTGTGCAGTTTTGTCCTTGCTCATGTAGCTAATGTCAATTATGCCAATTTTTCTCTTGTGGTACTTATCTTTTTGTTTATTTATGCATTTACTGCAGAACAACTAAAAATTATAACAATAATACACCAGTTAAATTTCAAACTTGTGACTTGTCCTGGCATATCTGCATTTGCAATCATCATTATCATCATCATCATCATCATCATCATATTCGGTTTAACATCTGTTTTACATACTAGCATGTTTGGATGCAATGTGTCAATGAAAACAGTTCAAAAATAGAAATAAATTAAGATAAGATTAGAAGACCAAATTAATCAACAAATAGAATTTAAAACCTGAAATAACAAATTTTTCTTCACTATTGTTGCTAAAAATTCATTATGTGTCAGCTTTTGTTCATCAATAAAGATCTTGGTTTCCATAAACCTGAATAAACATTTAAGAAATTCTAGTCAAACATTTGGTGTTTTAACTAGAGTGGTTTTTCATATTTTTCCATGAATGTTTATACTGCAAGTTTTTGTGTACATACCCCTTCTTTAAGCATTGACATACCATAAACATAATTCTTTCTTATTTCAGTCATTAAAGTAGACATTGATTCTGGCAACCAATAAGTGCAGAGTATCTTACAGCTATTGCTCTAACCAAATATCTGTGTAGAGTTCTTCAACAATATGATGTGAAAAAGGCATTTCTTGCATGGTGTAGCATTTATTGAATCTCAAAACAAGGCCTTAATTACCACTTTCTAGGTTGCTTGCTGGTACAACACTCCTTGACTAAAAAACAGGATTCCTTTTGGTGTTAATTCCTTTTCTGGGAAATGCTTTACTTTAACACATTACTTGTCATTGTACTGATTTTCTGTGGTGGCTTTCTTCTCTAGCCTACTCCCTTGCATTGGGGGTTATGTTTGCTTTAAAAACATTATTGACAGTTTCCTTTTCACCAATATGCTTTTGACCCATGGCTATTTTCTTGCTTACAGTAAAAGCTCTATTAAGCCCCCAGGGAGATGCTTATTTAATGTTGAAAGTCAAAGGGGGAGTTAATACAGAGGAGGATTATTTAGAAAAGTAAGATCAGAGATATGAAAAGCCTACAAAGTTCACATGCTTTATAAGTTGTTAAAGTCTTAGTCCATGACCATTTTCTCATCTTTATCTAAATCAAAATCACCAACATCTTTTAGAAGAATACACGCTTTTTTTTTTATAAGCATAACTCTTATAAGCATATCAGGGTCAAAATCGTGTTTTTCTTAAGAATACTCTAAGCATACCCTCAGGGTGAAAAGTATAAAACAGAAACTGATTTATCGGATAGTATTTTCTTTTGTTTTGGTAAAATAAAGTAATATTTCTTCAAAAGGACAAATCAAGAAAAAAAACAAAGTGTTTTAGTTTTTTAAAGTAACGACTTTTCTGTTAAACAGTTCAAACAAGCAAATGAAAAATGTCAAATATTCCTTCTCTCTCTACACCATGTTCTTCATTCGACTCTTCGAAATCGTTGTCGTCGTTCTCCAATTCAATCACTTCTTCCTCGTAATCATCTTCATTGATGTTTGCAACGGTTTCAGGTGCGTTCGCTACTGGTGTCTGGTTTGTTGGTTCGACAAGTGAAGGAGGGGGGACTGTGTATTGGGGAAGACCTTCTGGTTTTATCTTCTCGTCATC
>RDPX01000027.1:530042-562622 GCA_003991215.1 Morbakka virulenta
TCCATGTGTGAGCAAATGGGTGCTTAAACCTTGTTGATTTTTAAGATGTTTACCACAATGCTCACATATTAAAGTCTTGTGACTCTCCACTGGCTCATTAGGAATTTTTACTTTAGTCACAATGCCTCTATGTTTCACGCTTTTGGTAAAACCAAAATGACCGAGTGTCTTCTGTTTCTTCGAAGGTGGTGCCATCGTTTGACTTAGAAGTTTCTTGTGAGAAAGAACTTTTTTCTAAATTTACCAGCTTTTTACTTGAAAATGTTTTATCTCCTTCTCACGTTTTTACCATAAATCAATGCCCCAGTTATTTCTACGCACCCAAAAATATACAATAAGATGGAGAGACTCGTGACAACAAACCTTTTTTTAGAAACACATTTATTTTTGTCACACTTGCAGCATTTTCGAAAAATAACAAATCAAAGAAGATTGACGTCAGAGCTTCTAAATAAACCAAAGAAATGACGTCAGACGTAAGAAAAGTTGTTTCTGGTAGAACAATGTCAAAAATAATCGAACCCGAATAAGCATACTGACCTCATTCGATGTATTGAATAAGCATATGTTAAGCATATTTCACCCTGATTTAGAGATAAAACTTAAGCATACTTGACCCTGCTCAAAATTTGCCTATGCTTATAAAAAAAAAAGCGTGTATCATCTTGTGGAATTTTTCCAATGGATCAATTTCTGTTTCTCCTAAACCTTAAAGATATACCTGTAGATATTTACATGGTGCATAATTAATATACATGATCTGGCCATCTTCAGACATATCAAGATATCCACTAAGAATTCATATACTAAAGCCCTTTTGAAAGGGTTTCTCTGGCAGTGATTTCTAGGCCTCTAGAACCCACTCAATCATTTGCTTTTTTAAGGGGGCTCTCATATTTTCCTGAGCAGTGAGTTTACAGTTTTCTTCTGCAAGCTACTACTCATGTCCCTTAAATGGCCTTTCATTTGTTTGTTTCAGCATACAAAAGGTGATAAATGGCAATGAAATACACTAAAATTAGTATGCACCAAGCCCCAAATGTAAATATCACAAGACCTTTTCCATAATACTCATGTCAACTCACCATTCATCCATCTAGGTGCAGATTTTGCTACTGCATACTTCAAGCAAAACTTTTCATTCAATATTTAAACAAGGGGGCTTATTCAAATTTATTACAATAACTGAAAATTGTGTTAAGCAGTTAAGAAACAGTGTCATGAAACTGGCAAATAATAACCTTCTGGCAAAAAATAAAAAGCAAGCTCTTTGGTTTAGAGCCCAAGGCAACCCCCAAAAATATAGTTGATTCAGACGTTTGTACTATAATAATCTAATGTCTGAATCCCAAGAAATTTTTGGGAAAAAATTTGTCTTCAGTTTTATTAAATGCATAAAAAAAGTGATTGTTTAGAAAGCCTCTATCAATAGATGCTTTTCATTAATGTATGTTTAAAACAGTGCTTTTTGGCCAAATAACCAGATATAATAATTGCAGTCACAGGAAAAATGAATAAAATGCTATACTTGTATTATACATATATTATTATTCACAAGTACAAGTAATTAAAAGTATAAAAATAAAACGTTTAGCAAACTTTCAAACACATCTTTGACATATACTTCTAAGCGGAGCCAAGTTTCTATACTTGTAGTCTTAGTCAGAATGAAGAGGAATAAAAAAACCCAAACAACAACATTAAAACCCTCACATATGTTTATCACTTGTAATTGAGATGGGTAGTCATGTACCAAACCATTTTTATCTTATTTTCTCTTTATCATAAATAAGGATTCTCCAGTCACTGTTTATTATAGCTTTGAAACTTTGGTACTTGGCCACCCAGCAAAGCATACATCTCATAAACTAAGCTAGCCTGGTTTGTGAATGCCTTTGCATATTGGCAGTCCAAATATTTGTATGGTACTACAAATAGGGTATCAGTCTAAGGTAGTGGCTAAAAATGTGAAGTTTTTAAAGCCAGTTTTGGTGATTTTCAAAAAAATTAAAAACATGTTCTTTTGGATTTTCATACACCTTATTATGATTATATACACATTCCATGGGAACGGATATGTAGAAGCTACCTTTTAATTTTAAAAAGCATGAGTTTATGTGTTGCATACTATTTCCAACCTACAATGCATAACCACAAAAATAATTTATAAATGAAAAAAAATTGATTTGAATGAAAAAGTGCGATTTTGTCATGCTCATATGCTTTGAAATAAAATGGTAACTGATTTAACCCATGACTAGAAATTGTGTATTCTCTACAAGCTGTGAATAAATTGGACTTTACAAGCCCATATAAATTAAACAAATACTTTCTTATAAAACAAAATAATCATTAAAAGAGTGCATGAACTAGAAACTAATCCAGCCCCAGATTTGAGGTAACTGTTGGAGCAACTTTGCAGAAATTTGTATGGCATGGCAAGAAGATAAGAAAAAAGGTAACAAATAAATCAACCTTCAACCAATAAATGTTTAGACAGTAAAACATTTACATATAATCATAATGCTTACATGTCTTCATGAGTTTATGTAATGTACCCTTTAAAACAGTAAAATTAAAATGTACTGATTCAGCAAAATAGTAATTTTAAGCCTGTGCATATCCAGGAAAGTCCCATATTACTGCTTCAATGGCAGTTGATTGGGACCTTTGTTGGAGTGTGCAGTGATGAGCTATGGGATAACAAAACATGTGCCTACAGAGTTTTATATATATATATATATATGTTTTGAGAAATACTTCTACCATCNGGCATGGCAAGAAGATAAGAAAAAAGGTAACA
The DNA here is from genome assembly GCA_003991215.1 of Morbakka virulenta. Lineage (NCBI taxonomy): Eukaryota > Metazoa > Cnidaria > Cubozoa > Carybdeida > Carukiidae > Morbakka > Morbakka virulenta. Next base: position 532,846 of record RDPX01000027.1, read on the forward strand.
AATAAATCAACCTTCAACCAATAAATGTTTAGACAGTAAAACATTTACATATAATCATAATGCTTACATGTCTTCATGAGTTTATGTAATGTACCCTTTAAAACAGTAAAATTAAAATGTACTGATTCAGCAAAATAGTAATTTTAAGCCTGTGCATATCCAGGAAAGTCCCATATTACTGCTTCAATGGCAGTTGATTGGGACCTTTGTTGGAGTGTGCAGTGATGAGCTATGGGATAACAAAACATGTGCCTACAGAGTTTTATATATATATATATATATGTTTTGAGAAATACTTCTACCATCATCAGGAACCTGGTGATAGCTAAATTACCCCATGAAACATGGCTCAGAAAAAGCTTATTAGCTTATGATAAAGGTCATAAATCAATGGCTTCCACTGAGTCAATAAAATCAAGAATTTTACCAATTAAAAAAGAAGCTATATTACTTTGTTGAATAAAATTCCAAGTTGTTGATGTAATGCACAAGCAATGTTTATTTCATCAGTGCTAATTAAGGTGAAGCATATGCAGCCATTGAGTTTAATAGGTCCATAAAAAACAGACAGCCCATCCCCTTTATCAAGGTCTTTTCATTCTTGACATATAAAGTCACCTTGTGAAAAAATTCAACTTTCAGTAATTTCGACTCCCTACACCCTTCCAACATAAAAGGGATCAATTTAATCAGAAGCATAATATTGTTTGGATTGATTTAGATTGCAGGTTCCTTTGTCATACTGGATGATGCTATTGATTGCAAATCTATAGGATTTATTGCCTCTAAACCAGAAATGGACTTAGACAGTAAAAAACTATTGCAAAAATTATAATGGCAATAAAAGGATAAAAGTAATAAGATCTTATTTCAGTATAAGCTTTTGGTTGGTTTCATTCCCAGTATTGTTCCAACTCAGTTTGAACTTTTGATACAACTTCCTGTTCCAAATAAACATGCTGGCTTAGACAAAATTTTCAAGCTTCCTCTGTAAGCTCTTCAGCTGTATTGATGATACATCTTTTTTTTTCATTTCCTTACCAATGCTATTAAGTTCATCAAGGATAATTCTCTTGAAAGGTATTACTGAATATTTGTATCAATCTTGACAATCAATTACAAGAGTAAAGGAGGCATAGTCAAGTGTGCTAAAGTATGCTACTGCAGTAAAGACTGTGATGCCCATATGGCTCCAGTGGGCTGTCACAATTTCATCTTGATGTCTGAGACAGAAATTTTCAGACAACCAACAGATTTACACAGTTCCTCCATTTGATATAAATGGCATTTAGTGCTAAAGCAGTGGACTGGCATTGTGGGTAGTTGTTTTGCCAGTCCAGCCTTTACTTCATTAACCATCAATTCAACTGGTATTTTTAAACTATTTGCTCCATTAGTGGTACTGGTAATTTCAGGGGGCAAAAAGGGGTCTTGCTATAAACCACAATATCTACAGTTTTGCACTTATTTCTCAAGCAAATACATTGTGGTTAGATCATTGCATGTTGACTCCTTAATCAAAGTCTCAGTACCTTGTACTTCCTTGCTATTTTTCAAGAGGTTGAAAATTTCCAAAGTGGATACAACAACAGCCATCACAATCTTTTTCTGATACTGGGGCAATATATTCAGAATTAAGTGTGTCAAACTTGCTTTACTAATCTTTACTTTTAATTCTTTTTTGAACTGAGAGAATTCTTCCATTACCTTAATCACAATTATTTTTATTGGTTTTGATATCATTTCCCCCAGTAACTGAGGCTCAGATGGTGCCCTTTATAGGGACTTTGATTTGGCATTGAGGAGTTTTTTGGCCGGATGTGCTTTCTAATGCCAACCAATGACTTTTTCTTTTATGAAGTTATAAAATTGCCCACTCAGGGGATCAAACGTGGAACTCTTGGTTATGGTGCAGTTAAACTAGCCATTAAGCAGTCATGGCTCCTTAAATAACAATATATACTTCTTTATTCTATTTTACTGCCACCAGCTTTGGCTGTTAAATAACCACATTCCCCAGTGCCAAGGTTAGGAATGTCATTATTTTCATAAAATTTCTGTTTTAAAAGATTTCTTCTTGTAGACCAAAACTTTCTATGAAAGATAGCATGCTGAATTGCTAGTCTATTCCAATATAGCAACTTTCAAACTGGGACTAGAAGGCAGAGATTTCACAAATTTCCAAACAGATTTTTCATCCCATGTGTGTAGAAAAAGTACTTGGCTTAGCTTTTATTTTCTTGAGCTTTGATATTCACTAGGCTTTCAATCTACCTATACCTTTTTGCATGATGTTAAATGTTTCTGTATTCTTTTGCTTATCATTCCCAATACTTTGGTTTGTGCTTTATTTCTTTCATTTGCTTCCATCTTTTTTTTCTCAGACATTCATGGTCTATATTCTCTAATCTTGTTGTGTGGTGACTTTTGACATCATGATACTATTGGCACACTGAAAATAAAAAAATAAAAAATAATGTTTAATTAGTTTACAATATTTACACCTGAAGAAATGGGCTCTCCATGAGGCATCTGCAACATAAGCAGACACAAGACTATTACATACTTATCTCATGTTATTACTTATTGTTGTTTTATTACTTATATTACTTAGACTAGAAGCAAAGTACCATCATAGATACTTGAGCATCTCATACATATCCTTAGCAATAAAAGCTTCAGCCACATCAGTTACCAAATTCTATAGAGTTAGCCAACTAAAATGACATAACAATGGAATCATTTCAACATCTTTGATACATAAATAGAAATTCTGAAGTTAAATGAAAGTGACTGGCATATTTTCATGTTGATGAAAATTATCCAACCTATATATTCATAAGTGATGGGGTACATGAATAAAAGGAACAAAACCAAGCATTTCAAATGGAAAATAAAAACACACTGGTTGTATAAAGCTTAATATAGCAGTTTATACAGGTTACATACCTAAATGCTCTTAATATGAAATAAGAGATCCTTTAAATCCAGCTGTTTGTCACTTCTTCCTGGAACTCCAAAATGTGGTGCTTCAAGATGGCCACCAGGTCACATGATCATCAAAGGGCAATAACTCCAGTGATTTAGGAAAATTCAAATATCTCCTGAGCAGTTAAACGGCGTCTTGTATTTGAAATAGAATTTTAGACAGTCAACATCAAGGAAACATTCTGCATAAAATGTGCTTATAACCCTTGGTGTTTGAGTTAATCAAAATGATGTATAGCTAGTTTCAAATTGAATTTTTATCTTCTATCATAAGAATTATCAAGTCAACCTTGAATCATTACAATCTATGTTTCCATCACTATAGTATTCACCAGAACCTGCTAAAGGCAATGAAAAAGCATATACAGTATAATCACTTCTACAGCAGTTCATTATTATTTAAATTATTGATAACACATTATAAAATTCATACTTTCTGAAATTTTTTTGTCTTTTTCCAAGGTTCTTTTATCATTTCTAGAGCACACTTTGTAAGAGCAATTTCTTCTTTAGAAGCATCTAGCAACTGCACCTTTAGTAAAGTGTGTTCACTAAGTGCTATATTCCTTTTATTTTTGAGAAACTGTGCAAAGTCTATGCCTCTCATCAATATTCTTTGGTTCTCCTTGGTCTAAAATCACAATTTTTTTTATTTGCTTCCAAATAACACATATTTCTGTCTGATTAAGTCTACCATACTTGCACTGATGTTTTATGAACTTTACAAGGAAGCATCCAGTAAGTATTTTTAAAACCCTGAGCAGTTTTCAACAACAAGAGAACTGGTCCAAAACACCACTGCACTAGTCATAAAGTGCAATTGGAATTTTATCATCACCAAATTTCCTTCCAATGTTAAGTGCTTTTTGACATCTTAACACATATATTTTTTTTACAAAATATGTTTTTTTGATGAAGGACTCTTTTGTTTATGTGAAAGAATCTCAACAGGACTATCCAAATTTTTAAAGCAACTGACAATGAATATTTTAGAAAGGTCTTTTTATGTACCCCAAGTCTTGGTCTTAAAGAGACTTTTGTGCCTTGCAATTCCTTAGCACACATTGCCAAAAAGAGTAATTTGTTAACAGACCAAATGAAAATTGTCACTTTCATTTCCTTTTGATTGAATGATCAAAGTTATATAATAGGATGAGAAAATAAATGAAGGGTTGTTATTCATTATTCTGTTTTCAGTGGCTCAGGCAAACTTAATTTTTTAAAAATTGTACATGTTATGAATTTGGCTACTTAAGCTGTCCTGTGTAAATGACCAAATTGACTTCATTTCTGACTTCCTTTCTGACAAATATTTAGTTGCATGTCTCAATGTAGAAATCAGTAACAACATTTATTAAACTGCTTTGCAACTGTATACATTGCTAGGAATGACAGTAATTATTTACAAATTGAAATGACCTTAAAGCAGTTTGTTAAGTGCAAATATGAACCACACACTGTTATAAAACTTAACCATTTATTGTTAAGTAAAATGTGGATTGAAAACCAAAGGCTTCTAGTAATCAGCTAGTCATCAGATTAGTAGGCAAGCTACCAATAACTGAAATGAGGTATGGCACATTGTATAACTTAAATCATATTTGTTACTTCTCTTAGCCCACGGAAGTTTTCTGTTTGTCCTGTTTTGTGTTAGATGCAGGATATTCCCTGTTAAATTACTTGTCAAGAATAACATTATTTCCAAAGAATCTTTTTGAACTCATTTCTGTATCTGGAAAAAGACTTAGTAAAGGTGACACATGCACTCTTTCATGAAATTGTTGTTCCCTTTATACCTTACTACCCTGTTATGTCAGTTTTCACTAGATTATGTCCCTGATTTATTGTAAAACAGTGATGGTGAATATACTGCCAAAGAAGTACAAACAATAATCAAACAAACTACCTCCCAGTATTAGCATACTTCAAGTTCTATTTCATCAAATTTTGTTCTTACATAAATGATCCACTTTATGACCTCCATTTCTGTGGCCTTAGATAGAGGCAAAAGTGACATGCTGAACCCCCTTTCATTAAATATAACTGTGATAGACACTCATTTAGTTTTATAAGAACTATTAACAAGGAAATATGTAAACTTTGTGAAAGAAAGCGCACCTTCAACAGCTTGCAATCAAATTTAATAAAACTTAACTACTGTAAGAGTGTTAAGCCATGAAATAACAAAACATAGAGGTCCTTAAATATATTTCAGGGAGTAATGTTTCTTTAAGACTTTCAAAATAAACGTCTAGAAACACTTACAGATGATTTATTCGGTCACTTGGTGTAATGGACTTCAAGTGCTGTTGTTAGTATTAACCGCTGAAACCAGAAAACACCCAAAACTACCCTCACAATACCATGCGATATGTTATGGTGACATTGTATGCTGTCGGTTAACTGTTTCAAGTATGACTCGAGGACAGAAACACTTCTCAGTAGTGTCTCTTTGAAGCCATCATCTGCATTAAAAATACATGGAGTTTTGAATTTATTTACAATTTATTTTGGCCCTTTCTATTCAAAAGTACGTAATCTATTGATAAACGTGAATAGCCTGTAGGACTTAATAAGTTGTCAGCGTGAAACCGCGACGCTTGATACGGCCGTTGGTGTTCAAGGGTTAGTAAATAGACCAGACTTTGGGTTCATATGCAAATGAAAACCGCACAAATAAATCCAGTAAACCTTTATGAACTCTGATAACAAACTTGAATACACTGGCATCTAGTACTGGTTGATTTTCTGAAAAGAATATTGTACAATGTAACCAAACCCTCGTTGAGAAATGGGACAGTGATCGCCTGCGCCGCAAATACCCTAGGTGAAATAAGTTTTGCGAGCTCCACCAAAATATGAATAGGCATTACCAAGTGATGGTTTTGTATAGTTTCAGTACCACAGAATGGATTGAATGGGCAATCTATTCGTAGCCAAGTAGTTGAAAATGGTAGTCGGAAATTAGACAGCGTGCAATTAGTAATTGTCTTATTACCAACCTGTATTTATACAAGTAAAAGATTTTATTCTCAACTGAGAAAAGTCAATCCTTGAAGTGGGCGTGAGCATAAAATTCTTGTCAAAGCCATTAATAAAATATATACATATCCCACACAAACAGATGAATATTAGTATTTTCTTAACAACTGTTCAAAGTAACTTATTTAAAAAGAACACTGGACACCTAAACGAAGAAATTGTACAATGCTGATACAAATCTAAATTTAAACGCTGTCATTTATATTTATATCTATATTATTTATGTTGACATTAGAATTGTAACTCTAGTCGGTTTTAACTCAGTTAACTCCTAAAGTAAAGTGGCACCCATCAATTTCAACATTCAGACAGACATATCAGAGACAAATAGCAGAGTGGGCAGGGCAATTTATTGTGTCGGATCGTGTTTCAAAAAATCTTATAGCCCGCCAGTTAGTACATCGTGAAATTAACTTAGCTACTCTCTATTAAAACACAAAATTGATCTGTGACACAAAAAGTAAAAAGGAAAGTCAAAATTGGTTAACTTACTCATCGATTTTCTTTACTCGAACAAAACAAAACACACGTGCCCTCGTTAATAATGGAAATATTGTACTGGTTGCGTCCTTGTACACGTTGCAAAAATACCACTTCTGTCGACAAGCAACTTTCAGAACGACCTTAAAAAAACTTTAAAAGTCAACAGTGAAATTTAGTTTCTTACCTTCCTAGTCTTGCCAATATGGTCAAGGGTGAGTGATGAATCTTGAAAGTTCGGGATGGAAGGAAGTAGGGAAAGGAGAGAAAGAGGCAAAAATTGGGTTTGTTTTGGACTTGGCACTGACTCCTACTACACAATCCCTGTCGATGCGGGTATTGATAGTTATTGTCCTTTGAAATACACTGCTAAAAATAAAACGAACCGCATTATCAAAGCGAGGGTCCATCGGTTTTGCCTTGCACAAAACTGCGGAACGGATAAACTGTTGTTCTTTTTTACCCTTCTCTCTGGCGAATAATTTAAAAAAAAAATAAATCAAATTTATCATGAACAATGTTGATGCAATACAGAAGTAACTAGTATTTTGAGATCAAAAACAAATTACGGGATATCCGAACATACAGCTTGACACAAAAATTCTAAATGTCTCTCAAAGTCTGTGAAGGAAATGTGAATTTGATCGTTCAATGGTTTGGTAAACCCTATCGGCTGCCCTACGACAAGGAAAATGACGACTTCCGACTGTTTTTCAGAACTAGTTTATAAATCACTTCTGGTTTATACTTATTGTTTTATTTCACTTTTTCTTCCCTTTTCTAAATATATTCATACAGGTACTACGATTCTACGGATTTCACAACACGAGGACAAGAAACTGGATAAGTTGGACAAGGTGTTCCTGTTCTCACTTGGTCCTGGGTCTGGTGCAAAGCGAATGACCAGATCTCAGGATTTTCGTTTATTGTTGTAGATGTTTATTTCGATAATAATGATATAACACTATAATGCAGTAAAAGATAGAATGCTGGTTTTGCTGGCCCTTTCAAGAAGCAACCTACAAAAAATGTTCGCTTACCAACCGGCAGCTTTGCAGGATGAGTTAGGATTTCGTAGAGTGGCAGCCCCACCAAGTGACCAGTAATCACAAAGTCAACTATCCAGCATAGCGGATCCACTAGTTACGATACCATCTAGAAGCAGGGTGACCAATATTAAAAAGTCTCGTTGCCTGCTTCCATCGACCAAATTCTGACATTCATAATCTAAATAACCACATGAGACATCCAAATGTGCATTCACCATAAATATTCAACACTACTCCTTCACTACCTAATCAGATATAGCATAGTCTCAGTTGACATTTGTGATACCTGCTGTCCTGGAATTGAAGAAATCATTATCAGAGACCACTGTATCAACTAAGGTCGCTCAAAAGATAAAAAAATAATCGTATGGAGTGTTCTGGCCATCCACTTTTGTCTATGAAGCTCCCTTTTCTTTTTCTTTCTCAGTCAACTTCTCCAGTTGGGGGTCGCTGGAGCGAATTTTACTTCTCCACTTCGTTCGGTCCTGTGCATCTTCCTTACTCGCTCCTTTCACCGCCGTGTCCTCCTTGGTATTTCCCATCCATCTGCGCCTTGGTCGTGCCCTCCTCCTTCCTGGAAGGTCCATGTTTATGCATCGCTTCCCCACGTACTCTTCATCTCTCCTCTTCACATGCCCGTACCATCGTAGTTCCTTTTCCTGCAACCTCTTGGACATCTGCCCCACTCCAACGCTTTTGATGTCATCATTTCTGATCCAATCCCTTCTTGACACTCCTGCTACCCAGCGCAGCATTCGCATTTCTGCTACTTCCATCTTTGTTTCCGGTCTTTTGGTGAGCGGTACTGTCTCCTTCCTATATAGCATTGCTGGTCGTACTACGGTTCTACCCACCTTGCCTTTGACCTTATTTGTTATGTGTTTCTTGTGTAAAACAAGTAAATAACAAGACTCTTCAACACCCACTTTATCGATAAACATAAGATAATGTCAGCTTTAGTGCCCAATATATCTACGTACATGGTAAAGACCATGCATGAAAAATCAAACTTGAGCCAGCAACAAAAATTTTTTTTCTCTGCTCAGAACCATTTAATCACAAAACCCAGTTAGTGTCTTGAACTATGGAAGGAAACAAAATTAGGGAAAAAGTTGGCCTCAGACTTTAAAATATTTACAATGTCATACTCAAATGTAAGCCCTCCAAGTCATGATATTGCGTTAATGAAATAAAAATGTTATGAAATTAAATTCGACACAAGAGCTCTGTGAATACGTGGTGGTGTTCAATTGATTACTTTTATCTATTAAGCATACATTGCCTGTCTAATTCAAGTGTTAAGCAAAAATTTATGTGGACTTTGATTAATAGATGTATTTTAAAGAAAAAAATGCCACTGTTGGACTTTGGTCACATTCCGTGTATTTAAGAGATGATTTTTCACGATATATGGCAGCCAAAAAGGAAAATACCATACATTTTCTTTTGTCAGGTCAAGTTTTTTGAGATATGATAAGTGGTCGTTTTGACCCTTGAATAGTACTCAGTTCAAAAGAAAACAAATAGAGCTGTAGCTGGCCCAATCTTTGTTTTTATTTTGAAAAGGAAACTGGAGCAGTCTTAACCTGAAACCGAAACTGTATCTTTTTTAACTTTTGAAACTGAAACTTTTTCTCTTTACACCTGGATGGTCATTTATCGTTTAACAGACCTGAACTCCAGTCAGCGTGACTTCAATCGGAAGGACCAGATGTAGTGGTTTTATTTTGTATTTTATGTCAAGAGAGAATGGGTCGCAAATATACAAATCATCCTGACAGATTCTGTTATATGTGTGGCAACGCGCTTCTACCTGGTCACCTTGCAAAAATAACTTATTTCGTGAAGAAGTCATATCATACTTACTTTGGAGTTAGGTAAGCATTCGAGTTAAGTTTAGAGACCAGTACAAGCCATTAGCACCCCATGTTACTGCAAAACATGTGTTGAGAACGTTCGTGATTGGAGAAAAAACAAAAGAAAATGTATGCAATTCGCTGTTCCTAAGGTGCGGAGAGGAGGTAAAGATCATGTGACAGACTGCTATTTTTACATGTCCAATCTTCAAAGAGTCAATCGCAAGAACAAGCATTGAGCTCAGTATTCTCATGTTCCGTCTGCCATAAGACCGGTCCATCATAGTGCAGACCTACCTGTTCCAGAGCCAGATGTTGGAATGGAATATAGCTCTGAATCAGAATCTGATAACCCATATGACAGAACAGAGGGTAAAGAATACATGCCAGGGGTGAATGACCGGCCAGTGCATCTAACACAATCAGATCTCAATGACCTGCAATCAGAACTAAACCTCTCAGCTTCTGGGTTCTCGTCTTCGTGAGAACGATTTGCCGGCACCTGAAACAACATTACGGTATATTGGTATCGAAAGCGTGAAAGAGAGTTTAGACAGTTCTTAACAACCCAGAGAGACTTGTCATTGGTTCAAGGCAACAACATTGCTGATTTGATGACATCAATGGGGATGAACTACGTTGCTACGGATGGAGACTTTTTATTGTCAGTCCAGCAGAATTTCAAGGCAGTGCTCCTTCATAATGGAAATAAATACAATCGATTCCAATTGGTCATTCTGTGCAGTTGAAACCCACAACAACATTGGTCAGTTGTTGTCTGCTCTGAACTACCATGACCATCGTTGGTTGATCTGTGGAGATCTTAATGTTGTTGGATTGGTTTTAGGACTACAGGGTAGGTACACAACGTATCCATGCCTTTTGTGTTTGTGGGAAGGAGTTGGTGGTAGGGGTGGTGGGGGTGGTGGGGGTGGTGGGGGTGATGATTAACATTATATTAGACAGAATGCCAAGGCAAGGTTTGGAATCTGGTTCGCACAATGTTCAGTGTCGCCCTGTTGTTAAACCAAACAAGATATTACCCTTACATATCGAACTGGGACTTACGAAAAACTTTGTAAAGGCAATGAACAGGGAAGCCAGAGGGTTTATTTTCCTTTAGTAGAGATTTCCTCGGATAAGCTTTGAAAAGTTTAAAACTGGGATTTTTTAAGGTATGGATTTCAGATAAGGGAACTCCAATGAAGAACTCAATGTTTGATTATGTGCAGCTGTGCTGTCTTCTTGGCTGTCGCTTAAGTAAGTAATTACAACCTTTTTTGGACACAACTGGTCCTGAACACGAAAAAGAAGTCGACGAACGTCTGAAGAACTTCAACAAATTAGGGTCTCATTTTTCAGTCAAAATTCCCTTTCTCTGGTCCCAATTGGACTACCAATATTTCCCTCAGAACTGTGAAGACTTAGGTGAAGAACAGAAACAGCGTTTACACCAGGATGTTCGTGTCATGGAAGAAGGCTACCAAGGCCCGTGGGATGTGAATTTCTTGCGGACTACTGTTGGTGTTTGTAAACAGAAGTGGTTGCTTCTCAGCACAGAAGAAAGTCACTAAAAAGGCTCTTCATCCATAATTAGCTTTTGTGTAATGTATAACCTTTATTTTCGGAAGTTTGTTGGATAAAATGCATGTTTTTTGTCAAACACTAAATCCAAAATTAAAGGTAATAAATAGCACTAAAAGGCTTTAATAACAATTCTTTTATCGCTCTATATCTCCAAAACGTGAGCTGATTGGACTAAAGGAGTACGATTTTTGGATTTTGCATAACAAACTACTCTAGAATCAGCTATCACATGCTTGATCTTTAAAACGCAGGCCAGTGTAATCGCATGCCTCGCATGTTACTTGTGCTTGTCAAGCACAACAACCAGACGGCAAGAACATTTATCAAATGCAAAAAAATTCTGGAAAGGTGCTACTTTTCTCAAATTGGGAGCTCAGCTTGAAATTGCCAGAAGGTTAAAACCAGGAGAAATTCAGGGTGGATTTGGATCGATTTATGAATGCAGGAGAATAGTTTGAAATATCTGGAGAAAAGCCTTTAGATTTTATTTATGAGTAGGAACAACAGCAATTCGAAAGGAAAGAAAGGGCTGCCGGAAGGGAAAAGGAGAAATGAAATACGATGGACAACCATGTAAAAATGAATTGATAGTACAGACTGGAATTGCTCAAGTTTAAGAATATAGCCGGAATGAAGGTGTCGGACGACTTACAATGAAACCATTTTGTGAACCAAAGCTGAAGCTGCCAAAATTTGACGATATAAAAGATGACATGAATGCTATTCTAGAGCAATTATGGAGATAAGCTTCACGTCGGAGATGGCCACAGGAGGAGTAGGCTATTAGACTCAGCCCATTGCTGACAGGCAAATGATTGAATGACTGATTGAATGATTGAATGATTGAATGAATTGCAGTCTTTCATTTTTCATAGAAGACTATGAAAAATTGAAGACTGCAATTGTAAATCGATGGCAAATTACAGAAGTGGGCTTTAGGACCAAGTTCAGCGAATCCAAAGCTGTTGAAGGGGGAACTATGTTCCAATTTGTTTCAAAGAAGCAGTCCTTCGAGGAGCTCAAGGACCTGCTGGTACGGGAAAAGGTTTTTAATGGAAACCTCACCGATCACTGGAGGTTTTCTGAAGGAAAGTGAACAAAAGAGTATAGCTGAGATAACAACCACTTGCTGATCAGTACTTGGAAGCCCATGGTAAAGTGATGTTTGGGTACAGCTGTGGGAGTAAAAATGATATCGGGTATCACCACTGTTTGACCTAAAAAGAGATTAAGAGTGACGTCCGGCCAGCCAAGGAGGCCATTACAATCAAGAAAAGAAGAAAAAACGTTTCAACCAAGCAAGGTTTGCTTCTTTTGTCATAAAGTGGGATATATTGCAGGAGAATACAGAGAACAAAAAGGTCAACTTTGAGTAAGAGGAGAATAGTAGATAAAGAAGAGAGCTGCGTCAGATTGCATACAAGAGAACCCATGAGTAGCAGCTGCAGAAAATACAGTAAATGGACAGTTTTATCTTACTGATGGATCAACAGTTTTAATGGTTAATGATGGTTGGAAGAAGCACCCAGAGAATATGGTGAAAGAAAGTGAGATGCCAGTTTCCAAAAAAAATGCTAAATGCGAATAAGGTTAATGTACTACGAGACACAGGATACAGCAGTGCAGCAGTTAGAGGAAGCCTGATCCCAACGGAACAGCTGACATGGGAAGTCATTTGTGAATTTTGATTGATGGGACAGTTCGTAGCTTGCCCACAGGAAAGGTTGATGGTGATACACAATTCTTGAAGGGGACTGTTGTGAACTATTGTGACTAAGTTTATGGTAAGCCAACGCTATGATCTCATCATTGGAAATATTCCAGAAACTACATAACCCATTACTGACGACCAGGACGGAGACCCAAATGCCACAACCGAGGAAGGAATATCAGAAAGGATTGGAAAAACGAGACCACAAACAAAGGAAGGAGAAGCCTCTAAACCAGCTCAATGCCACTATAACTGATATGAAAACAGTAAATTAACAGGAAGCAAAAATGCGCAAGCAGCTGAAAAGAGTCTGCGTTAGTCACACAAATGGAAAACCTTGGATATCAAAGGAGGATTCCATTATCAATACGAAGTCCCAAATGAGGTCCTCTTTTGTATTTCTAATCAGCCAAGAGATGGAACAACCATAAAAGTAAAGCAAATAGTACTTTCTTAAGAGTACTATCAGCAGATAATGCAATTGGCCCATGAAAGAATAACAGGAGGGTACCTTGGGATCAATAAAACAATATAGAGGCTATCGATACTTTTCCATTCGCCAGTGATAAATGAAAATGTGTCAGGATTCTGTGCACCATGTGATGTGTGTCAAAAGATGTTTCCAATGAAAAAATGCCTATTATGGAAGAATCGTTTTGAAGAGTTCCAGTGCACATTATTGGACCAATGTCACCCAAATCTACATATACTTACATTGGTGGATTATGCGACCAGATGTACAGAGGTCACAGCTCTTCCACCTACAGAAACTTAAAGGATTGCTTGAGTAGCGTCTGAGGCTTTGTGTGGAGTTGTCTTCCCAAAGGAGTTTTTCAGCGACAGAGAAACACAATTTACATCCGATTCGATGAAAGAGGAGCAAGGCTATAAGACGTCCTTTGCCAGATTTATCCATAAACCTATACATACTTCCTTGTCTACTATGAAAAGATCACAAGTAGAGTGAGATGCTCTAAATTCATACCGAGCATCAACAGAAACCTAGGCTCTGCAAGAATTTTTCAACACTTAATTAGCCAAATTAGCCTGAGATGAGGTCAGATTTTATTCTCAAAGTCAAAAAAACCCTAAAAATTGACAATAGATCTGACTCCCGCCAAGCAACTCCCCTTATTGTGCAAAAGGAAATTTTGATTTTGTAGTCTAACATCTAACTATCAAAAAATTCCACCGGTCACAAAAAATAGGACCATTAACAAATTACAAGGGTCATGATCTTTGAAGGAATTTGGTGTAACATCTCACAAGCTTCTTTTATTCTTTATCAAGCGTAAAATGTCAACTCATCTCTTTAAGTCATGAGACAAACACCACAGGAACTGATAAAAACGGAATGTCTTCCTTCCTTCTCCACTGAAACCAAGGTATCGCGTGCACAGCCGAAACAATGGAAGATAAAGTTGAAAGTTCAACAGTAAAAATTGTCAAGTTCGGATCCAGGTGTTCGTACAGGTTGCAGGCGAGAAAGTCAGAACCATTTTTTGTAAAATATGCAAAAAATGTACATGTCTAATGAAGTTCAAATCAAATTTTAGTTTACCCTCGAAAAATATAACCACATTACATCTACACTATCTCTCGGTGTGGAGATCCATCTCTAATACCCAGCGCTCTTACGACATTGTCTACTGTACATTGTTATCTTACTTTATTTACACTTATCTGCCTAAATTTCCAGATTCATATGTAACTGAAACGTCCGTGTATATATAAATATGCGTATGATCAACAAAAAAAGCTAAATATCCAAGACATTGTCATTGAGCCACAAACGGAAGTCCTCATCAATTTGATATCATTTTGATATCACCTCGAATACCTATCATTAGACAAATCAATACGTGTTGATGGGATTGAATTTCACCACAACGACAAAATGAATTGTCCCTTGGACCAATTCTGCACATGAAATCGGCGTGTCGTTCACATCCAGATCGTAATCAATTTAAGAGCACCCATTGTTCACGCTTCAGGTCATGTCCTGGAGGTTTCACCGTAGGTTCAGGAATAAATTGGGAAAGCTGGTTGTCTTTATTACTCCATCGTTGTTTCCACACATCAGCAGCCCGAGATTTGACAGATACTGTATCCGTTTATGGTGGAAGCGAAAAGGTGCATGCTATTCGAAAGTGGAACCCTGCTCTTCAACCTATTGTTTGTAAGTGGATATGCGACCAAGTTTTTAAGAATGTGCCGTTCCTCTGATAGCACACGATTGTGTAAATTCAATATATTTTTATCCATTCTTAAGTCGACAGGTTCAATACCACAAAGAAGAGGAAGAACATCAGTTGGAGTCTATTTTATACAACCACTCACTATTCTCGAGCATTCATTAAGTGCAATATCAACTTCTTTGTACCTTTCTTTGTTTTTTTTATCCCATAATTGCTTTCTAATAAATTAATTACTTTTTAAGCAACAAATTTCTTGTATATATGTAGCTTGTTTTCAAATTTATTTTTACTGTCCTGACGATGATTTTGTAAGAAAATCGAAAATTAGACTCAGAAATAATCTGGTTATTTTCTTGATCAATACTTTGAATTTTAAAGTTATCAAGATGACCTTATTCGGTTTTGTTTTCTTGCTTTGTGTTCTGAATTTATCGGTTGGAAAAGGATTATGGGTGGTATTTCTTTCAGCTACAAAATTCCCAAAGAATGCCAAGCTGTTCTCCGGGTCAGGTGTTCTTCCTAATTTTTTAGATTGTTTACATATTTTATTCAAAGTCCTATGGCGTGAAAGTTTTAGTTTCATTTGTTGACTTGTGAGGACTTTTGAAATATATTTAATAACAATGTAAGAGCTATGAGATGATAAAATAAGTTGCGCGAGAAAATTAAACAATAGAAATAATGAGCATCATAATTTGTAGCAACGCATTGATAATTTCTGTAAGAACTTCGCACAGAAAAATTGGATGGGATTTTGCAAAACAATGCGTCTCTTGTAGCAGTTGACTGAACGTGTATTTTTTTAATGGAAATTAGTATCATTATGTATTTCATTGATAGGACTCTGGTAAAACTGGGAAATATTGCCTTTCAAAGACTTCCGTCTATAATAAGAGTTAACAGTAATCCGTAAAGCTGGATAGAAAGCATGCTTTACACCATGAGCTGCAAAACATACAAATTGCTTCCTCAAAATCTTCAAACCGGTGTTACATCCTTTTGATTGTGAAGAATCAGTGTCCACTCACGGTAGACCATCTATTTGCCGACAGGTACCCAAAACTGAAGGCCGGAACAAGAAGGACAATGGGGCTGAGCTTGATCTTGACCAAAAGGCCGAGAAGCATTTATTTGACAGGTATTTTGGTCTAAAAAAACTCTGCCACATGTTGACTGTAAGCTGTACTGCCGCTGTGCAGCTGGGGTTTTTCCTGTGGTTTTAACAAAAAGTGGCCTTCGGCAATGCCGTAGCTTTCAGAGTAGGTTTGGCATACATCCTGGCGTAGCAATGAAATACCACGCAAAGTTTTGGCACAACTCTGATTTACCTATTGCTCATCTTAGACTCGCTTTTAAGACAATGAAATTAGGCAAGATTTAGTCGTGCTCGCATTTGAAAGGACAGGATATATTTGCATTTTGGCAGAGTACTGTAAGACCTTGGAGGAAAGATTTGCGTTATGTGAACGATTTCTGAATTGTTCGTCAGTTTTGAAAGTAATATTTATATAAATGTTCTGAAATCTAATCTTATACTTTAATGTTACCTTTCCAGATCTAGCTTTTAACTTAACGTGCACGAGAAGCTTATTTCGTGGGTCACAGGATGCCTTTAGGTCATGTGAAATTATAGCTAATTATCATCAGCCAGCCATCAAACCATAACCCAATACCCCCATTTTATGGGTACGTAAATCTCAAGGCCCTATTAAAAAACCTAAATAATTTTTTTTTGTCTATTGGAGGAGTTCACAACAACTATTTTGCAAAACAGTTTAGCAGAAAAATTTTAATTGACTATTGTTATTACTTTATCATTAAAAAAGGCCCAGCTGCTTTAGTTTAGAGTTCTTCATAAATTCTTTTTTAAATATGAGTACATTACAGTACCAGGCAAACGACTCGGGGACCTCATTTGCAAAGAATTAAGGACCACTGCTCTGAAAGTTAAGAGAAGAAACGCTCTTTCCAAACTCGTAAGAACACAAATTTTCAAAACAGAGAGCTCTTTTTACATTATATTTACAATACAATATAAGATAAATTTCAGAAGGGGAAAGTCTTGAATAATCGACTGTCCGCTGACATATTACAGTGATGTTGTAATCTTGATGCTCTGTTCGTGGTTTATTGTAGTTAATATACACAATAATTGAAAACTCTTGGACAAGTTTTCTTCCTTCAGCCCGTAATTTATTGTCATTTCTGATAAGTTTTCCTTGTTCCGAACTGTTGAATGAGTTGAAAGACTTGAAGCCAGATTCTCCAACAGGAACTAATATCCCCGCTGACTTAAGATTCATGGCTGATGGAAGTTGTGGATGAGGTGATTTTAGCTGGTGTGATACAGATTTTGTGGTGTAAAGCAAATTATCCATGAGGGTTTTTTTTGTTTAATGTCATTTTCTCCCAGCAAATGAGGCTTCAGACGGACTTTGTTTTCCTCTTGATACCTCGAAAGTCCTTGTGAAAGTCTGCATATAAACAAAACCAAAATTTCATTTGAAGTCGGAAACAATGAAAAGCTAGACCTTTACCTAATTGTTAATTTGGAGGTGGTATATAGTAATATGGCTTTCTTTAATCAATAATTTGAAGAGGGTTCAGGGTTTAGGTGATTTATTGGAGCCTTGAGCAGTAATGTCTCCCTTTCAGTCCGAACAGTGTTTTAAAACACTCTCATTGCTAAAAATCGAACAATGTATAAGCATTAATGGTATATTGACAAATGATTTTAAAGGGAGTGCTTTTATCTTTCAAGAGTCCGGGGCGCGTTTTTCTGAACATTACTTTTCCCACTACCCATGATGTGTACAGTCAGAATTTGTTTGCAACCAGTCATTGTATTCGATAAAGAGGAGAATATTTTCCAGGATTAACAAAGAAATAGATCTCACCAAAAAAAAGTACTCCTACTCATGCTGGTTTAAATGATTTTTTGTGTGCATAATTTTAAATAACGTGTTGTGGTTTTTTTTATTTGAGTTATTTTTCAGTAAAAGTTTTTCATTGTCATCAGCTATTATTGAGCAAAATAAAAAAATGCGTTTCTATCAGGATTTTTATATGATTGGGCTGAATCCGGTGTTAAGGATATTATTTTGTTAACACAACTAAAGGTGTTAACTTACTTTTTCTATTATGATTTCAATCATCGTTTAATCTGCTCTATTAACTTTTCAATCCAAGTCATTAACTTTTAAAATCTCAAAGAAAATACTCAGCCAAATATTCCTCGAAAATAAAAGGAAATGGTTGCTTTGAAGTGTCATATTACGTTTCAAATGAATTTGTTTTCAAAAAGATTATCCGCAGAGCAAATTGGTCGCCATGTGGAAAACAATAAGTTGCTGACAAATCGTAAATGACAGATTTTAAGCTATTCGCAAATGAGCTCCCGGTAAAAATAACAGGCTGCTCTTCAAGTGAGAATCAACTACAGTACCTTCTCTTCAATTGTTCAAAAAGCATCCTTGTAACCATTTTGTAAAATAGCACTGGTAGAAGGCCAACTAAAGAGAAGGCCCTTCTCACGGAGGCTCCTGGAGGGGCGATCCGTATGTTTTGCATTTTATGTTGTCTTGCGTGCTTTCTGTCCCACTTTTTCTTGATATGCAACTTCCTTTCGGGTCTTTCATAAATGGAAATCTGTGAAAGACAAAATGGGCCCACTGTTTACCAGGTTGTGTGACTATTATTATGCATAGAATATTCTCTATAAATACCAGCTCTTCTCCGAATGAAGAAAGTTACAGGTATTCAAAAACATGATAGTCACAACTGCACATTTAAACGTGGCCTGATAGATCGTTTGGTGGGTGATAAATGTAAGGAGCATCACTGCTTCCGTAACAGAAAAGAGGAATCGACACAAAAAAGATCTTTGAATTGGACAGTGATAATAGGTTTGACTACATAGTGATTTTTTTATTTGTTTCTCAAAGCCATAAACAAGGTCTTACTTTCGAAAAAAACGTTTAACGCAACTTACACTTCGAAGAGACACCCCTTCAAACACCTGAAAGAAAAACTTTTTAAAACATTTTATAAACGCATTGGACACTTAACATTATTATTGTACCGACTGCTTTTAGAATTCCACACCACAAGTGTTTTCAGCATAATAACAAGTTACATCACGTACTAGAAGTATAATGAAAAAGTATAAAACTCAATTTTATTCTGGGGAATGTTGATAAATGAGAAACTAAATACGGGTAAAAGATAAAGTTTTTAACAAAGTACTTGAAATAATTATTTAAATAAGTATTATGTTAAAAACTTTATCTTTTAGAAAACTCTTAGATAACAATGTAACTTCTAAAAGAATATAAAAACAGCCTAAAAACAGTATAAAATGTTACAACTAAAATATATACATATATACAGATGTATATATTTTAGTTGTAATATTTTGTGCTGTTTTTAAGCTGTTTTTATATTCTTTTAGATCTGGTGATGAGAAAATCCTTCGAAATATATTATCAATGAAATAATGAATGCGTTGTTAGTTTAATTGATTTAAATATTACTTCTTTTTACTGGTAAATAAAAAAATCCTTCTCATATACTTTTTACTAGTTACTTTTTGTTATGATAGCATATGCAATTACTGATATCTTGATTGGTAAAATTTTATGGTTATTTCTAACTTCTGTCATAGTTTATCTCTAATCTCATCTTCTGATCCTATCTCTTCCCATTTCAGCTTCTATACCGGGTTTTTTTAAATTTACTGTTGTTTCCTCAGTATATTTTAATATGCTTTTTAAGGTCAGAGATTTTTCCCACCTGATACCATCTACGTACATAAATATAGTTAAAAATAGGATTATACCCCCCCGCCCCCTACTAATGTATTCGTTTTTTATTACTGACTAACTTGACATTAGTAGGATGGTAGCGTTATGCTGGCTCACTTGCTGGCTTTACTGGTCTAAAGTTTTCTTGTCAAAAACCTACCCTGTACCTGGACCACTCTTAAGTTTAAATTTCAAAGATAACGTGGTAACAACCTTCTCCCATGTTTGCTGAGTATCTAAGTTATTGCTAGAGCAAAGGATCACAACTAAATTCCTAACTAATTAGGCATTGCTTTTTGCTATCCATTGTTGAATCGAAGTTAAGGTTTTTTCAGTAAATGCTCATAGCATTCGTCTGTATTTCTTAAATCTAAATAACGCCTGTCTCCTTTCTTTGTGTTCTCCTTTACATTTTAAATTTACTAATTTTTGCTTTTCTTATTTCTTGCTTTGTTTTATTTTTGTAGTACCCTCATCCTCTGCCTTCTTTTTTCGTTGACTTACTTGCTAAGACTTAGATCCTCCAAAATTCGGGGATGCATCGGGCAGCAATCGACGTCCACCGAGCTCTGTCAGCAGCATGTCTTTCAGCTCCAGTCCATGTCTTCTCTGCTCTCTTGAGGTCGTCTTCAAAAGTTCGTCTCCATGTTTTTTTAACCTGCCTCTCTTTTTCTTTCCACCTGAAGGTGTCCAGAACATAGCTGTTTTGACGTGTCTAGATTGAGGAAGTCGTAGGATGTACCCTGCTAGTCGCTTTCTTCTGGTTGTTATTATGGTGTGAAGTGGACCTAAACAAAATTCGATTACTTCAGTTTACTGCTCTTTGATGTCACATTTAGCTACCCTGTTCCTTCCTTTAGAAATTGTTGTGAAGTTGTCTAAGTATTTGAGCAGGTCCTTGCAATGTTTATTGTCATCAGAGGTAAGGAGAGAAAATTTAAGCATGGGAAGTCGTGTGTTGAAAATAAGAATAAAACACTCCAACACCTGATAGATTGCAATACGCAGTGGCTTAAGACCCACAATGGAATGTTTTTATAATGCTTGGCGATAGTTGAGTCAACGAGGGCAGAACTATTGGATTCCCCCTGTAGATGTCCTCTATGGTCATACTGAGTAGACTAGAGGCATTTTCTCCAGGCTCTTGTAGAATTTATTTGTTTCAGCTGCAAGAAAGTGATTTTAGTTAATGGTTACTTTTTATTGTTTCGTGTAAGTCGGATATTAAGAAGGGGATTGGTTTGGGTATTTTAGTGAGTCCTTCTGACAGGGTTTAAATTCTAAGTACTTTTCAGATTGTTGGAGTGAAAACAAAACACACTGAAGTTGTGTTTGATGAAACAGAATATGATAAGAAACTACATGAACTTGGCCCCTTTCTGAAGAATAGTTCTGTCTCTAAAGAAAAGTGCTAGAGCCTGCACCTAAAAGTATATATTCAATACTCCTTATTGACATGTGACTATTTTCAGATTTACTTTTCCTATTTCTTGCTGGAGTTATTTTCATCACATTTCTGAACTCACAACTCTGCTACTCTTACTTTAGTTTCTTTTCTCTTTAGATGCTATTTTTAGTGCTTTAGTTTCAAGTCTTCTATATTCGATGAAATGAATGCAAAGGCTGCTTATTTATCTCGTCAGCTAGGCAAAGAATCAACCCATTCTTGCTTTGACTAAGCAGGTGTATTTCTCATTAGCGAGTCAATTTCCAAGGTGATTATTTCTTTGTTGGCACAAGAAATTTGTTCAGGGTCACACAGGTAACGCTTAAGTCCCAGCCGCTTACCAAAGGTGATGAGTATGCAATTTCGTCGTACCTGATTTGGTCAGACTGTGGTTTGCAATTATTGGAGCTTCTCTTAAGAGTATTTCATTCACACAAATCCTGAATCAGCTTTGTTGTACCAATCTTTAGGAATAAACTCAAAAATACATTTGTGAAAGAATTCCTTCCTTGATAGTGTCACAGGCAACATTAAAAACTTCTCTGGTGCCCTTCTTCACCAGGCTTTCTACCAGATTTTAAAGTGGTATCTTAAATAAGAACATGTAGAAACACCTGAGCATCTTGCTTCTGACTGGTTACCAATGCTTGGGTTAAAGCTGAATATTTTAAGAGAATTACTTTGGCACTTTGCATTAAAGCTTATCTTTTGTTATTTAGAATGTTGAATTTTTGAAACAACTGCTCCAGTCTCTTTTGGCACATCTTGTAATACTTTATGAATAGTATAGCTCATCCTCAGGAATGTGGACAGTCTTAATGCCTCCTTTCTTATCCATAAATTTCCTTTCACTTT
This sequence comes from Morbakka virulenta, assembly GCA_003991215.1. Lineage (NCBI taxonomy): Eukaryota > Metazoa > Cnidaria > Cubozoa > Carybdeida > Carukiidae > Morbakka > Morbakka virulenta. The sequence goes on from RDPX01000027.1 coordinate 554,861, forward strand.
TGTTGCTATTCTTAAGAAAGCTTGGATCTTCTTTGATGAAACCAATGGAGAACGATGATATTTGCGATATATCAAATTTGCAAGCCACATAATTGAGAACTGTATTATCACCAAAATACATTAGTTTGCATTCATTCATTCATTTAATGTTTAAAATCTGTTTAAAATTACTATCAATACTTCCTACAATCAATTCTGTCGTTGTCATGATGAAGGTCACGATAAACAAGGGTAGACACAAAATGTGTACAAATTTAAATACTCGAGTTTAGGTCACTCCAATATGCAATAACAAAACAATGATCATATTACGAAATATGTCAGCCGATAGCAATTTTCACTATGTTTAGGAGTTCAGCATTCATAAATCAAATTTCTCAATTTTAACCATAAACGGATATCAACTTCTGACAAGGAAACTTTTTTCCCAGTTAACCCCCGTTACAACCAAACCAGTACTTATCGCTACTGTGTATTCCAGCTCGTATATCAATAAAAACTGAAGGATGCCATATAAGGAAAAAGTAAAGCTAACATAACCAATGAAAATTAAGAAAAAAATTGAATTTCTTTATTACTATAAAAAGTCGCAATACATGTAACATATGCTTACCTCTTGCTCTCTTCATTAAAATGAGGAATTTACGTTTTGTCAAGTTAAAACAAAAAGGAGAAGAAATTACTTTCCCATAAAAGAAAACAGCTTGCCTCTTGATAAATAATTTAAATAAACGTGTATGAAATGCATTAATCAAAAGAAATACGAATTCTATGTTACAACTAGAAACTAGCGAGAATTTCCAACACCGGTCAAACCATCACTGCGTCTTTGTAAAGTGAAGATAAAGATTCAGTTTGTGAGATCATTTGACTGTTTGTTTTAACAATGTTAAAACAAAAACTATGAAGTATAAAACTATAGCAACTGTCTATAAAGAGCAAATAACAACTGGTGGTGAATTCTTTTCATTATTTTATCCTCAGAGATAACGCTTTTATTTTTAGGCTAAGGGTAGCCCCTTGAACAAGTGTAGAAATATTCCGGCATTTGAAGTTACAGTGCTGAACCATTTTCTTTATTGAGCAGAATATGCATGTTAGTAACATTCGTTATTCCGTTATCATAAAAAAGCTTGGAATTTTTATTAAAAGAAAACTGAAATGTCCCGTAATTATTATATTTTCTAAAAGACGAAAAAGAATTGACAATACATATCAAAATTGTTTTGACTACAGCTAATATCAGGTTACTAGCAATCGATCTATATAGCTGTATGTAAAATATGAGTATGTGTAAATAATATTTGTTTGAGACATAAGTCTATTCTTAAGAAAACTTCATTGGAATGTAATCTCTTCCAAACCAGAAACCTGAAACCAGACTAAGGGTTTCTTATTCTCCTTCTGTTCACAAATTTGACTTTTGACCTTTTCGAAACTCCACTGACCTGCCCCATTGAGGACACTCGTGGACCCCTTGAAGCCCAGGTACATAAAGTGTGCCCTTCAAAGTTTAAAGCATGACCTTAAATAAAAAGATGTCCAAACTTTTCTATTTATTCGCCACCATTAAAACTTGGGTTATATTCTTAATTATGTTTTCAGAAAAAAATTGCTCATAGCTTTTTAGTTTGAAGATAGATTTTCAAAAGTTTTGGGTTTGTTATTTTCCATTTATCATGTCAAGAGTCATAAGCTTTTTCAGAGCATGACGATGGGAGAAGTATCTTTCGAAACGTAGCTCAGAAAAAGCTAACAATTCATGACATGATAAATATCCTATATTAATGACTTCCAATGAGTCCATAAAATCAGGAATTTTTACAACTTTTGTTGTGTTAGGATAGATACACCATCCTGTTTCTCGGATCTCCTCTTGTACCAGATTCATAAGTGTTTCTGAGTAGATCTGTTCATGTCCTGCATCAACTGTAAAACTTGTCACTTTGATGCAGCGTCACTATTTGTAGTATTTTTTATCATTTTCACAACAGGAAGTGCTTTAATAGACTTTCTTATTAGGTTCCAGGACACTTTGTGTAATCTTGCTACTCGTTGCTCATTATTTCACTGTTTGAAGTCTGAAGAGAATTCATTTATTTCCTCCCAAATTCCCTTTTTATCGCCTTGCTTGAGAATTTCATAATACCTTTCTTCATTTTTTGCACATAATCGTTCTGATCTTCATATAACCAGAAAAATTAAAGTTCCATTCAACTTGAAGAAATCACTTCCTGAGATCCATCGAGTATATTACATAGTATTGAAAAGAAAACAGAGACACATGATGCTTTACCTTTGGAGGAAATGAGTAAATTGACATTATATGTACACTGCCGCTCGTTGTTAACACTCATAGGGTAATTCTTGGTGTTCTCCCAACAAAGGATATTTCCAATGCTTAAAAGGTTCATTTTCTCAAACTTCTGCTCATCTTTCTTGGAAAGAGAAAACTAAGGGATAACGATGTTTAGCTCATGTTTGTATTAGCAAGCTTGTTTCCTCTCTCATGAAGGTGTAAAAAAATGTTCTTATCTTTTCTGTTATGAGAGGCAAAGGCAAATAAGATGAATCTTGAAATAGGGTAATCTTGTCAAACCCTGGCTTAAAGTGGTGGATCTTTTAAAGCACATTAGTTTTTAAATCTTATTGAAGGAAGCCAGTAATTCTAGATAAATAAATAAAACAATTTTTTCTCGATGCCGGAGTAAAAAAGAATGGTATCAACCCCAAAGAGAGCTTTTAACAAGGTTTTGAAGGTCATATATAAAAATAGAAAATAAAATATATCTCAGGAAGGAGCCAGAAATCATACCAGAAATAATAGAAAAGTAGACAAAGATTGTCTAATAATGAAAACTATGATCTTGGGATTGTTCAGAAAAGAGGCTTTGATGTTTAGAATTTTATCACAAACTCCATTCGATCGTACTTTATGGAGAAAGTCAGAATGGTAAACATTATCAAATTCCTTGGAGGTATTAAAAAATAGACCTTGCTTCAGCTGGACAGTAAAAAAATCACTCAGTGATGGCAGCTAGGAACCCTGCTATGAATCGCAACTAAATCATTTCAATTTCAGGCGAAGAGATGGCTCGACATCAAGTGCTTTACAATGTGATCATCTATCAGTCGTTCAAACACCTTGCTCCAGATACTGACCAAACTGATAGGGTGATAGTTGCACTGACCGAAGCGGTCTCTTGAACTTTTAATGACAAGAAGAACTAACAACCATTTCAAACAAGAAGCGAAGAAAAATCCAGAAAAGCGTTTTGTGCCAAAAGAGGATTGACGAAAGTTCAGGGAGGATTTCTGAAGGAAATCATAGGGGTATTACCAAGATTCCATGCCGTAGACGGACTCAGAGAGGAAATGACTGTAACAAAAGAGTAAAGTGCTGGGAAGGTCACAGTTATCATTAAAGCAGCAGAAAAAATTATGGCTGATTCACACCAGCGTTGTCAAGAGAACTGTTGGTAGCAAAGGGTTAGGCCAGAAACTTTGTATTACCTTAGACGAAGTCAGTATTTAGTAAGCATCAAAACGAGAAATGAATGGTAGATTTACCTCTACTAAAGATATTCTTGCACATATTTCAAATCTCTTTAGAACCAAGCTTTCAGGTAACAATAAGTGCATTAGTGGTTTTAGTATAATAAGTATGAGCTTCATTTAAGCCTTTTTACGATTATTTTTAGCATCTTGTCCATAAATTCTTTATGGACAAGATTAAGAGAAAAGTACATAGAATCGCTGCTTTACCCTTGTTTTTATATATATATGGTCAAAATTTTTAAACAATTCCTGATCACATTCATTAAAGATATTCGAACTTCTTTGTTAAGAAATGACAAGTGGTTGCATTCTGGTTAAAGAAACGATTTTTAAAAACTATACAAGAAGTTGCATTTTTTTTCTCAGTACCTGTCCATCTTCAATCTAGGTACAATTTAAATACTTCTGAGAGTCTTTTCTTTCCATTTCACTGAAACGAAAACTTTCAGTACATTTGTGCATTTACAAGCTGAGCAGCCCACGTGTGGCGCATAACACATAAAAATTTGTCACTTTTCACCTTGTCAAAGAAAAATGTCATTGTAGCAGTCAAACCACACTGTCAACTTTTCAGGACTAAACAATAAAACAACACATATTTTACAATAAAAGGGCCAGCAGTGGATATCATTTCAGCAGTTAAATAAAAAGTTATAATTAGAGAGCGGATTTTTATGGTGTTTATTTTTGCATTTTATGTCACATAAAATATGGTGCTAAAAAGTAAAAATATGGTGCTATAGGTAACAAAATATGGTGTTTATTTTTTGTGGATAGGCAATAAGAAATAAGCTAAAACAAAATTTTTCTGCAAAGCATTTACTTTCTCAAGCAAGAAATACAACATATAACAGCAAAAACAATCATGAGACCATGACATTGTATGTATACATAATATTTCACCTCCACTATATATAACTGTAGTCAATCACTTGCTTCTCCTAACCCAAGCTATGTACAGTTNTCATCTCATTTACTGTAACTCGAGTGTACTTAGGGAACGGAAAAGTGAGCAATAAAGCCGACTTTTTGGTCGGCTCTTCAATAATGTTCTTTCTCCAACTTTTCTGCCTTTTTATTCCATGCAAAACGATACAAAATGCATAAAAATTGTAAAAAAATACTATATTTGGCCTGAAAATGGCAAAATATGTTATTAACATATTTTTTTATGGTGCTAACGTCAAAATATGGTAAAATATGTTATTAACATAAAATTTTATGTTACTAACATAAAATCCGCTCTCTAGTTATAATAAATAGAAAATTTTGAATAATCAAAATAACCAAATTTTGTTTGGTTGTAGAAGAAAAATGGGCACTTGGTACCAAGCATGCATGAAAAATGTAAGCAAAAAATATGTTAATAGTAGCAATTTCTTAAACGTTACTTAATTTTCCATATACAAAAGTAATTATATCTTACATATTTTATCAGAAGCTTTACAAGTCTAAAAGGTCGAAAGTTTTTTTGTTTTGTTTTAAATTTTATTTTTTCATAGTCTCTTACATTAATTGCCTTCACACTTTCCTTTAACTTTATTTATCCCTGTCAAACGGCTCTTCTAATGTTGGTGTATGAGCTTGTGCCATTTCCTATTCACATACACCCTGTTTGCTCCCAGTAAAGATTGCGCAAAAGCTTTAAATAATTTCCATCCAGATTTAAACCTTCTCCTCTTTCTCCTCAGGTGCCGTGTCCCAGCCGAACGTTGGCGATCATGTCTCTTCATAGATTCCTTTCCTTCGCTGCCCTCAGGAGCTGAAGCTTGCTCTTTGTAGACCATGCTGTTATGCGTCCTATGAATGTGGTTTTTGGTCTTCCCCTGCCTCGTTTCCCATCAATCGTTCCGGTTACTGACAACTCTTCTAGTTCCCCTTTCCTCATAACATGTCCTAGGAATGACAGCTGTCTTTTTCGAATGGTGGACAGTAGCTTTCTAGCATTTTGAAAAGCTCTTCATGCTGGACTTTATCGAATACCTTTGTGTAATCGATAAAGCACATATATAAATCCTTCTGCAGCTCAGTAGCTCATTCTGATAGCATTCTCATAACAAAGGTTGCATTCCTTCTGCCAGCATCTTCAACGAACCCAAATTGTCCTTTACCTATCCCAGGTCTTATCCTACTTCTTGCTCTCAGCATCATAAGGAACCAAAGTATTCAAAAAAGGTATACAAACAATTTGTAGTAAAAAATTATTTCAAGATTATGAAAAGGAGATTAAAATCCCCGTTTATACCGAGTATTCCCTATTTGCTTACTTCAAGTTTGTTCAAAAGAATACTTGGAAAAACCCAACATAGCAACAACTAATATATGCCTTACCTTAATGTCCCACTTCGTAAAATATCACATCTATTACTTTGGTATTTGATAAACTTTTAATGCATTGATGATGATAATAGTGTGTAATAAGATGCCAAATATGTAAATGGAAATATTTAATGTAAGCAAACGAGGATCACAAGACAATACTCTCTACACCAGTTCAAAGAAAATGAAGACAGCGTACGCTCGATTTCTCAGAATAAAATCACTAAAAGTCTGTATAATAATAGTAGATTAAATAATCCGATGACCACCCTTGCCAATATAAAGAATATACAAGCAGCTTTGACAGACTTAGAATCATTAAATTTTCTGCTAGGGCTTTCACACAGTTAAAGAAGCAATAAGTTATTCAAGAATGATATTTAATTTTAATACTTTGTATTTTCTTGTTTCTCTATTGAATTAATTTATTGATGCCTCTGTTCTATTATTATATTATTTTGGAATCCTTCAATTAAATTAACGTTTATTTTAGTCATTTTTACAATATTAGAAACAAATAGGGGATTAATGAAACCCTCCAATTGATGTGATTGGCGGAGGGAGACAAAGAGGATTGAAAAAAACCCCTCTACTTTTTATGACTGCTTGTTTAAAACAATTGAAGACCATTTGCAAATTCTCTTTGTTTACAAAAAAGATGCGATGAAAATTCAATAAAAAATTGCCTCTAATGTTCATGATTGGAAGGGTAAACTACAGCTGCCAACGACTTTGAACTGTTTGATCTCGAAATTTTCAGTGCGTTCGCGGTTCAACAGTAGATTCAATGCTAAAGCCGAATCCCAATTTACAACAAGCCAAAATCCCTTGTCTTTTGACTGAACTAAATTTACAAAATATTTTCTTGATAATTTTGAGGCAAGTGTTGAATTTATCAATTAATCTTAAGGACTTACAGTCTACGTACAAGACCTGATCAAATTGTAATTCTTGTTTTTCTTTTGCCATTGTTTGAAGGAATTCCTCTTTGTACTTGATTGGAAAGATCCATATCGAATAAAGTACAGAAAAATACGAGAAAGTGAGTAGAAAGTACTGCAGATTACGATTCCACCTGTCTTGATTTCCTGATTCTCTACTGGCAGGTCCATTGCCTTAGCCATTCAATTCCTCTCATCTGCAAAAACAGTTGAGAAGATTTTGTACTTCTAGCTATTAGACATTGGCTGATAAAATCACGAGACATAATGTAATAACCTAATAAATGTAATTATAGGCAATAAAATTAATCAAAGTGAAATGAAAATAATAATTATAATAATAAGTCTTCAGAAACTGATGCGAACTGAACGTCTTTCAATTATTTTCAATGTCCGAAGACAGGCACAGAAAGTAACATTCACCAGCTTGAATTATTTTTCCTCGTTATAGTTTCAAACCACACAGAAATTCAATAGTAGAACAGACCCTTTGATCTATGAGTCAGTTCTTTTTTTTATTTACAGTTCGTTTTTCACATTTCTACCTTTGCTAAAAAGTAGTGAATATATTTTAATAGGGTAGTTGGCCTATAGTTATTTACTTTTCTCTTGATTAAATCAAAGACATAGTTCGGATATCACATTTACAGCAACGGAGAAAGATAAAACGTCTTATCTTTATATGTTACAAACTTCAAAATTTTATCCCAATGATTATGATTATTAATTGTAAGCTTTAACTCTACTGACACAGAGCTGTCAATTGCTTATCAAAAAAAAAGTGTCTTATATTTCATATTGCAATATATAAGTAACTAATTATAAACCCTAAAAAAGGTGCGAATTAAAAAAATGGGAGGAACGATAATTAGTAAAAAATGGTAAAAAATGGTAAAAAATGGTAAAAAATGGTAAAAAATGGTAAAAAATGGTAAAAAATGGTA